>JASCZW010006739.1:0-84343 GCA_034211315.2 Aedes japonicus
GAAGCAACTCAAAACAGTTTTCAAAAATAAGTGAAGTCTACCCACGTGTGCATAACTACTAGCCATTACGGGCAGCTTTTTTCAGCTCAGTGATAAAATCGGTTTATAGGCACAAATTCGCTTTCCGTGCAGTCCGCTGCTCCCAACGGCCCACATAATTATAGGTTATGGATCCTTCAATCGTACCCTCTCGCTTCGACGAACAATAACCCGACGCACAGCAGCAACATGGTCGTGTCGGGATTACAGCTCTAATTTCATGTGTAAATATTTGAGCTGCGATGAAATAACTATATTTAAACTGTCGAGAAAATATCGAAGTCATTATGATACTGTTTCCCGCAGAGGGAGGGGGAGAGAGAGAGAGAGGGAGTGGTTATAGGCAAGCTTCGTCAAACCCTATTTCCGGGTGATGTGAGTTATTTTCCAAAGCTTATGTTTCCGAGGCTTTTAAGCAGAGCAGCACTCTCTTGAATGGAAATTTTTGCGGTGGATTGCGGAGAGCCGGTTTAACAGGATGCTGAGGCCGTTTTTATTTTGTTTTTTTTTTTTTGAAAGTTGCTTTCGATTATTTCAAACGATGATAGTCAAACATATTATTTTAAATTTAATTTGCATCCGTAATTAAATTTCGACAGCATCGCTGTGCAGCTTTGTGCTCGATCGCTGTTTTGTTTGCATGTTATGTGCGTTATTTCTTTTTTGTCACTGAATCCAAAATTCATGAAAGCAAAATCAAACCGTATCACGTGCTTAAATCGATATGGAGCATTTCAATCAGCTGGTGGGAATCCATTTTATAGTATTTTATCCCCTACTTCTAAGGGAGACGGTATTAAAGTGCATTTGTTTCAGAACGAAGTCGATGTATTTCAGTGTTGAGATATGGTGTCATGCATCACAGGGCATATGTTTGGCAATCAGATTCTTCAATGTATTAGAAAATGGCAAAACAAGTGTGTTAGGGCCAAAACTTAGCTCCAACAGAACTCTGCTCGCTCGCACATGCTTTGTACCCTGAAATGCTACTAATCGTGCCCTGAGAGGCACTACCACTTTACAAAGAGTTCACTCGGAAAGGCGCCCTGAAATTATGCCCTGAAAGGCATTCAACAATTGCCCCGAAAGGCTACTCTATCACCGCTCTAACAGGTTTTCGGTAACATAAAAACACAGTCGAGCACTCGACACTGAAGAGAGTCTGTAAGTAGCAGACGAAAGTGGAGGCCTATCTGTCAAAAGATAAGCTCGTGGTAGAATTAAAAGGAATTTGCTCGCGTTTACTAGCGAAAATTTGAAAAAAAAAGTGTTTCAAGGTTTTATTTTTTTATTTTTTCAGAAAGTGATCAAATGAAGTGTTAATTTTAAATTCTCCTAGTTTCCTAATCACAATCGTTCTAATAATACGCTCAAAAAAGTTTTTTTTTTTTAAATAGTGTTTTAAAAAAAAAGTGAAAGTGATAAAAACACAGTTGAATTAACTTTTCTCTATATCTTCACGTTTTATTTTGCCTACCGTTACTTTTTTTATTATAGATGACCGATACAAAATTCGTGGATAAAACCACAACGATCATGTTTATAATACTCTCGCTGGGATGCGTTTCTTACTTTCCGCCAAGGAGCAAGACAGCTCGGAGGTAACTTTCACGTAGCTTAGCAAACGTGCCCTGTCATTTGTTTTCTCTCTGTTTTTGCACAGCAGCTGTCAAACAAACCGCTCGTTAGCATATGAGCTCTCGTGTGTGAACAATTGGACGCAAGTAATTATCAATGTTTTAAATTTTCTATACTTAACTCGACAAAGATTTTTTGTTAGGGCCTAACTGCCAAACGTAAACAATGGCATCTTCCATAAATTTCTCACGGCACAAAGACTACCCATGCAAGCCTCCAATTCCATCGGACAGGTGAACTCTTCATATTCGAAATGACCGTGGTGAATTTCAATGACGAGAAATGCGTGGAAAAAGCCATTGTTTACGTTTGTCAGTTAGGCTCAAATGAAAAATGTTTGTCAAGAACTTTTTTTTTTTAAAAAAGATCTTTAATCGCTCGATCTAAATATCCAAATTCAGAATAATCTGGGAATAAGGTTGCTTTCATTAACTTTTTGTTTGAATTGAAAGTGCAGGTGATGCAGTTATATTTACTTTTTTATTGATTTTTATTTCATACTATGAGAAATTCAATATTCAGTGACAAAAAAGAAATAAGGCACATAACATGCAAACAAATTTAATTACGGATGCAAATTAAATTTAAAATAATATGTTTGACTATCAATGACATTCAATCGATTTCTTGGAGCCGTGAGAGCCATACAAGAACAATCTGGCCAAAATTGTCCTCCTCGATCGACTATTGGGAAGTACCCATATCTTTTCCAATGACCTTGGTGTTAAACAGCGGTCCTGGAAGCGTTGTGCAGTCCTTATTCACATATGTTTTGTCATCGATCAAAACGCTGGCAGACGGTCTGGAAATTTCGACTGGTTTCGGTGGAGGTACCAACCTCTTTGCCAAAATCACGAACCTATCTCTGCTACCGAAGGTTAGGTTGACTACCTTCCGATCCAATTTTGGGTAAGCTGAACCTGGGTTTCTTCCTCTTCTTGGCAGTTCATCGAACAAGTAGTGTTACCCAAACTTGATTAATGATAGATTTTACGCTGTCGTGATAAATCCCGAAATTTTTCGCTTTATTGTCCATCAAGGCATCCACTTTTCGATTCCGTTTACCGAAAGTTCAGGAGCTGATCAAGTTGTTGACATATTAACGCGTCGAATGTAGGTATACCGATATTCTTACGCGCGTGTGTGTGTGTGTGTGTGTGTGAGCGCATCATAAGCTTTGCCAGTTTATTTTCGATACAATCCTTACTTCCCATTCGATGTCAACACTTCCAATTCATGGATAATTTGCTGTCCGTAAATATTTTTTTACAATTTGTGTCAGCTAGATTGTGGGTCTTTTTGTCGTGGATATTTCTCGAGTTACCTTCTCTCATCCAGTTAATTAAACAAAAATAACCTAATATCTGTCAATTATTTTGTCAATGTAGCGATTCATATTTCGGACGCTTAAGACGTATAAAGCAGAAAAATGATTATAATTTGCGGTAACGACACAATTGGGACAATGTTCTTCTGATTTATTGCTTTATTAGTACTGTGTTGTTTTGGATACAATGACATTTTGAATAGAAATGTAAAATTTATTTGAAAAAAACCAGTTTTTTCCATAAACCATTGCAATTCAAGCTTCGGACACGTAATCAGAAGAAATTCAAATTTCGGACAGAGTTGATTCAAATTTCGGACACCTCTTTGATTACGATTTCCGTATGCTAGAATGCTTATCAATCGTTCCATAGTTCGTAACCACCTGGTAAAATTTTATTGAAAGCACAATTAATGAAACACAAAACGAAAAATTCCACCTAGAAGTGCAACACAACCACACATCGTAAAACAAATTCATTTTTTTTATCTGTATTAAATCAGCGCAGCTTTTCTAGGTTACCCAGTATTAAGGCTCATCCATTTTATACCCCATCTTGTGATTTAAAGGTACATAAAATAAGTTTAAAGTATCCCACATACTTTCTATAGATTCTAAAAATATGCATATAGTTTTTTGTATGATGAAGTGCTTAAAACTATAATAACTATACAAACATCTCCGACACGAATGCACTCAGGTGTAAAGTGTCGTAAATAAAAAAAAAAAAAAATCTGGTCTATATGATTGACGACTTATAATACTGAGGTGATTGCAAAGTAACTGTAATTCATATTTTTTTAATCGAGCAGTACTTCACATAGTTTGAAAGGCAGTGAGACTCAAAAATCTGGTTTGCTTAGAAATAGTTATCGTGTAATGTAATACATGTAGTAATTCTTATACATATTTGATAATATTCGGACTGATAATGTTATGCTTGTTTCGGTAATCATTCCTCATTTTCAACTTGTATCGTTGTTGTTGTGTTGTTTGTTGTCCTTTTCTTCTGCTTCAATCTAGCTTCCTTAATCTGCATGCGAATGGCCTTTTTCGCCTTTTTCTCTTCTTCCAGTTTCTCCTTTTGCTTCGTTCGTTCTTCCTGTTTCTTTAATTTGGCCACAGCTTTCATTTCTTTCTCCTTCTGTTTCAACTCAGCTTTTTCCTTCCTTTCTTCGAGTTTCTGGCGCTTGGATATTTCCACCATCTTCTTAGCTGCTTCTTCTTCTCTGTACATTAAGTCCCAGGATTTGCTTGTAGCCACCGCTGGTGCAACGCGGTGCTTTCGTTTTCCACGTGCAGATGAATTTCCAGGAAAAACTGAGACACATGGCGGATCGGACCATTCTTCTGTTGGATTATTATTTGAATCCAGCGTGTCCAATGATTCCGAAGCCACCTGTTGATCTGTTGTAATAAAACATATTAGCTTATATCGTTATATTAAAAAAATGAAACCTACTGAATCCTGTGTAGTCCAGGGTCACGTCGGATGTTTCGGCAATCTCATTGATTTCTTCCGGAGATATTGCTGCAATATATTTACGATAGTCACATGAAAATTTAATAAATGTTGAAATTATTATACTTACTTTCCTCATAAACAATGTATGGTTCTGCTTGTAGATCAGGCATGCTGATGTCAAGGCCGATTAAAGTAGGATCGATTTCAAGGAAATCCGGTGGTCCCTCCACTTCATCGGATACTCTCCTCCATAAATCGAACAACTGAATTGCCTCAGGATTTCCGGTCCACAACAAATTTCTACGTTGCTCTTGGAAGGCAATGCAAGCTCTGATGGCAGCCGACGATTCAACTCACGAAGAAATAAGAAGTTAGGCAGGCTTGGTTCAGCTTCTGGCTCGGGTACAGGAACTGGAATGTTTTCTCTTTTGTCTTTAGAGATTGTATACGGATTCGGCAATAAAGTGTAATCAATCGCATCTGCGTTCCAAGGAACCAGACCGCATTTTCTAAAACCGTTTTTAAGAGTGGAATCCTTATTCTCCATGTCATTGATTGCTTGCTCCAACAAAGGTGCAAAATCTGGCCTTGTGATCATCGCACCTCCATGATCGAACCGCCATTTGACAAGCACAGTGTCCCAAGAGCTTTTCATAGGCTTAAAAAAAGACACATCAAGCGGCTGAATGAAATGGGTGGCGTTCGGTGGAAGGGAAACCAGGATGATCTGCTTCTTTTTGCAAAATTGAACAGTTTCGTAAGTCACATGTGACGAACACAATGACTGGAAAAGCGATACTTTTTATCAAGCCACGGGTAAAACACGTTTGATATATATTCATAGAACGATCCTGTATTCATCCAGCCTTTTTCTGTGCGACCAACACCCCACTCCTTTGGTACACTACTTACGACCTCTCGAGGTAGACGTTCCTTGTACGGAAAGAGTATGAGCGGTGGGACCAATGTGCCATCGGCCGAGCCAGCCATCATGACGGTGTAAGATTCTCGGTTGGAATTACCTTGAATTAAAAAAAAAAAAACATGAATCGACAACTTTGCAGGAATAATTACGATTACCTACCTTGAATCGAATGCACATTTTTTGCCGATTTTGCAGCAAACACTCTTTTCTTTTTGGGATTTGGAGTCTTCTCGAACGCGCTTCCATCCATGATAAAAACACGAATTGTAATGCTTAGCACCTCCAATTGATCTTGCGATACTATGAATGCCTCTACCTCAGCGAACCAAGATCGCACTTCATTTTCCGAGATGATCCTCTTTTTTGAAATTGGGTTGGCGGTTCGCTTGGAAACATCAGGATGCCTCTTCAAAAACTTCGTGGTCCATCCCTATGAAGGCATTCCATGTGGAAATACATCCTGCTTTCCTAAACGCTTCGTGAATTGACCAACGCTTATCCTCAGGATCTACAGGATTGGAAGTACAGCTACAGTAGGCTGATGCAAATTTCGAAATGTTTGCTCCCCTAAGCCTTATCGACGCCAATTTGGGTCCTGATAGTCCCCAAAAAATTTGAACACTTTTCGTTTTAATTTGGCTTTGCAACATCGCTATTCAAAGTTTGTATGGGAATTAGTATGAAGAATCTCGTAAACTTACATTTCCAGAACCCTAACATCTTGATGTTATGTCCTTAAACCAAATCTAATATAGATTCACATATAGTGTAAGCTGCCAACTCATCAAAATACCAAAAATACCTGACATGTAAATTTTATACAAAAATAGTTATTCAACAAATAAAACAATAAGAAATAAAAATATATATATATATATATATAAAATATAAAAATATAAAATATATAAAAATAATAATATAATATATATAAAATAATATATAAAAAAATATAAGGATATAAAATACATAAAAATTCGTAGAATAATAAGAAAACAAAAATAAGAATACAAAACCTCATACCTAAAGTTTGTACTTTATGTTTTATTGAATAACTATTTTTTGTGCAAAAGCCAAATTAAAACCAAATGTGTTCAGAATTGTTTGGAGACTCTCAGGACCCAGATTGGCGTCGATTAGGCTTAGGGGAGCAAACATTTTGAAATTTGCATCAGCCTAAGCTACAGCCATGTCCTTGACCCACGCAGTGATTCCCATTTCTTCATTCTCCGTCAGAACGGTTGGCTTTCCCACCGAGCCCGAGTGCAACTCCTTCCAGCAATCATACAGCGTACTCCTTAAAATCTCGAACAAGGCTGCAGCAACCCAGATGGAAGATCCTCTTTGGATGGCATCCAACGGTGCTTCGACTTTCTCCTTAGGGTATTTGCGGTTCTCATTCATAATAAGCTGAAATTTAGAAGGTAATTGTCATATTGAATTTCGTTGTCCGAAATACAAATCGAAGTGAAAAAATAAGACTCATATTTCGGACACTTGACTTTCTTAATTTTAAGGCCAAATATTGATTTTATTAAAAAACAAACATCAGTGGACCGTTAAATACTTACCAAATTGAATTCGTAGATTATACCAACTATTGAAACTAATTGAATCATAAAAAAAATCACCCGCGAACAAATCGTGGATTACTACTGGAACCGCAAAGCAAACGTCAAATGTCAAAGATCGTTAGACAAGCCTTTATATTTTAGCCTCCAATGTTTGAATTTAATAGTTTTTTTTAAATTAAAATGATTGGAAACATAAGAGGGGCGTTTAAAGAAGCTACCTAGTTATAGTGATGTATTTTCCATATGTGTACCATATGTCTTATTCACCGTTTTAGTACAAGGTGTCCGAAATTTGAATCAGAACGGTAGTCAGAAATAAACTGATAGGCAAAATAAAGTGCCCACCTCATCGTTTTTTCAATTTCTCTCATTTACTTGGTTCAAATTAAAGTAAACACACGGTATTTTTTTTATTATCTTATTTTTTATATTTTTTTTAAGTTTCACTTATGGAATACTGCAAAAAAAAGGAGTTTTACTTTAAAAAAAAATCAATTTGTGTTGAGAAAAAACAGTGACAAAATAAAGTGCTCACTTAATTTAGGCTGAAGAAAACATAAATTCAAGTAAAATAAAAGCATTTCAATAATTGATGTGTCCTCCTTGGCCTTCAGGACCTCCTGCAGGCGCTTCGACATGCTCTCGACCAGGTTCTTTAGGTGCTGTGGATCTAGCTCTTCCCAGGCGCGCTCCAGGGCTTCAAAATAGTTATTTTTATTGGTAACACCAGTTTTGTCAACCCTGGCATCGAGAATCGCCCACAAATTCTCGATGGGATTGAGGTCCGGGCTTTGTGGAGGCCATTCCAGCGGTTTGATCCGACAAGACCGGAAGAAAGACTTGGTCTTCTTGGCAGTATGCTTCGGGTCGTTGTCCTGCTGGAATACGAACTTCTCTTCAAGGCCCGTCTGGATCAGCGAAACCTCCAGATTTTCTCACAGGATGTTGATGTAAGAATCTGCCGTCATTATCCCGTCGATTTTCACAATGCTTCCCACTCCACCCCACGAAAAACACCCCCAGACCTCATGACATTTCCTCCTCCATGCTTCATCGTGCCTTGGATGTGGCGCTCCTGAAGCTCCTCTCCCGATCTGCACCAAACACGAACCCGCCGCTTTCGGTTAAACAGCTCGAATTTTGATTCGTCCGTCCAGAGAACCGTTTTCCAGAACTCTAGGGGCTTATCAGCATGCTCCTTAGCAAACTTGAGCCGTTTGGCTTTGTTTGCCTTGCTGATAAATGGGCGCTTCCGGGCAAGTTTGCTATTCAACCCCTGTGCTACGAGACGGCAACGAACAGATCGCCCGGAAACTGATAACTGGAGGGTTTCCTGGATCTCACGGACAGTTACCTTCGGGTTCTTCTTGACTTCGCGCATGATCTTGGTGTCCGTTCTCGCATCCGTTCTCCGCTTCCTGCCTCTGTCAGGCCGACCCATCCAAACGTTTTAAGCTTCAGAAGAATTTTGCCAACCGCTGCCTTACTGATACTGTACTTCTTAGCGACAGCCCGGTGCGATTCACCGTTTTGCACATCACGAACGACCAATTTTCGGATACACAAGGGAATTGCTTTCGAAAGCACTGCGTTCTCCATTTTTTTCAATTGAATCAAATGCGATCACGTATACAAATGCACCAGGTTGAGCCGGTTGCTTCAAAACATGTCAAAATATCAAAACATAAACAATCGAGGGATCTTCCAATGGAAACTTAACGAAAACATATCGATTTTTGAAGTGGGCACTTTATTTTGTCACTGTTTTTTTTTCAACACAAATTGATTTTATTTTTTTTCTAAGTAAAACTCCTTTTTTTCAGTATTCCATAAGTGAAACTTAAAAAGAATATAAAAAATAAAATAAGAAAAAAAACTACACTGTGTTTACTTTAATTTGAACCAAGTAAATGAGAGAAATTGAAAAAAACGAAGAGGTGGGCACTTTATTTTGCCTATCAGTGTAGCGTTGATTCGAAAAATACCAACAACAAATGGGCACTGTCGACACAGTAAGTAGTTTGCAGGGCGCAATACGGTACGGACTGTACTCAACTGGCTGAAATATCAACATCTGGGGGCTAATACCAACTGCAGTGAGTGAAAATGAGTGACGTTTGAACAGCAGCCGATCACTGTCAAAAGCATACCAGATCGCTTACCAGACGCACACTAGCATAGGTAGGTCACAGTTTATTTAAATTACAAAGTTGGTTAATAGGCTTTTGTAAGTTAAATAAGTAGTGATCAAACTTGCTTCACAAGGTTAAACATCCAAACGACTTTAAATGTAAGAATTATCTTCTAAAGCAAAGCTATTGCTTCTCTATTAATCGATCTCCTTGAAGTTAATCTAAATAGTTACTATAACTCCATGTACGCTTTTTGAGGGCTGAAATTAAAAATTGAATTGCAACTATTAGTAAACTTCACGAAAAACGATGGACCACTCATTGGATGGACGCCATCCCCTGTCGCAACAGGTACTCTAGTAAATGTTTCGGGACAAAACAATTCGTGTAGAGTGACACCTCCTTGGTTTGACACTGGAGCAGCAATTCGTTTCATAGTGAACCCTTTTTCATCAACAAAACGTGTTCTCATTTTAAAATCTCATCAATCATAATCAGCGCTTGACATGTAACATTGTGGTCCAACTTCACGCCCACTTAATCTAATAGCTTCTATAGAATGGGGAAAATGCCAATATCAAAGAACAGAGCAAATTTAGAATATACACCTTCATCAATAACTTCCCGCAACGTTCAGTTGCCCACATCATCCGCTTGTAACGGACGAAACGCAACGCAAATCTAATAATGTCAATAATTCAATTCCCATCCTCGCTTCATCCAACGTTCAGAGCCAAGTGAACCGAGCTCGGACTGGGCGTAATCTTAGCTTGTCAGGAAAATAGCCAACTGCCGGGAGAAACGCTGCATGTACCTACGATGTACACAATCTTAATCTAGCTTGGCTTGATTTCTAGATTCGCACGTACTTGAAGCAGAAACGTCGCTGTCGTTGTCGGTCAGGAGAAAACAACGCCCCCATCCACTCGAGCATTGGCAACGGGAAGGAGATCATCTGACGATAAGCTGCTTCTAACAATTGCACTTATCACTAGATTGACGCATCGGATGCACGCTAGCTCGGGTGTTTGTTTCCATGCATTACAGATAATCTTTTTTTTTTGCAAAAAGTTGAGAATGAACTTGTATCCTTTTGGGATACTGTGAAATGTGAGAAAGACATTCAAGACTCGAACATCACAATACCTCGACGCCGTAGAAGTCAATGTTCACTGTCAATCAACAGACGTGCATCGAACATCAGCCAAAGGTTTCAGCTTACAGTCTTCCCACTTCCCATCATCATCGGCAGAGTAGAAGCATCAATTTTCCTATCCCGGTTTTCTCCAATCATTCTTCGATATACCTTTCCAGTGAACTCGTCGGCATGAGTAACTAGAACTAGTCGACTACTGACTGTAGCTACAGCACACCAGCGCTGATCCTCTTTCACACAATGGCACACAAAACGCGACTACAAAAGACGAAGGTAAAATATAATCCGTACTTTATACTCTTGTCTCAGCTCAACCTCGTAGGAGAGCACAGCCGAGATGCAGCCATGGACTCCCGCCTGTCCATCCGTCCGTGAACTGGAAAAAAAAATCCGGGAAAACGTGATCCTATCGACCGAGATGTGCAAATATTTCACCATTTCAGGGCGATGACAACGCGGATAGAAAAGAAAAAAAACCCATTCTCCGTTCGATACCATCCGGATTTCACGTGTTTTCCAAAGCCACGCTGGTATTGTCAGAGGAAACGGTGCCAGGAGTACATAACGTATCAACTACTACCATTCACCATCATTGTCGATGGGAAACTTAAAATATGTAACATTTGATAAAAGCAAACAATAAGCTGCACCGGGTGGGTTGAAGTGGGAAAATGGAGGAGAAAAATGGGAATTCGCTTTTTGACAAAATCAACAAAGCCTTGGTTTAACCCATAACCTTGACCTAGAATTTTGAAGACTGAATTATTGAATCCTAGGTTAAAAGGATTTTTTTCAGTTTCGAAAAATTAACCATTTTCATAGACTGTTTGAAACTGATTCCTCCTTTAGCTCAGTCGGTACAGGTGTAACTTTTTATACAATAGCAGGCTGTAGGCGAGTTGGTTCGACTCCCGGTCTAGTATACCGTATGCGTGATATTATTTGCAGCATTGAGCAATGTCAATTTAATTCATTCAAAAGAGGGAAGTTTTTGAGAGTCGTTAAGTATGTTTATCGCTTCCGGAACGCATGACAGGTCCTAATAATGTAGCCTGGATCCATTTCTTTCCAAGTACGGGTAAATGTTTGTCTCAGGCTTACTGTACTCGGGTGACGTTTAAAACAGGCCTTGGCCTTCATGACGCGGCATACTGAGTAATTCAGCGGATTAAGATCGGGGCTAGATGGCGGCCACATTTCCTTCGCCTAGAATGGCAGGTGTTCCCTCAACCACTTCTGAGTGCGATTCGAGGGGCCTGGAGCCCCATCTTGTTAGAATACAACATTCGGTTTGGGACCGATGTGGTTATGTGACCTACGTGAAGATCATACTTACATAAAATCCCGATGTAGACCTCCGTGTTTTCGTTGTCGCCTTCTGGAATGAACACCGGGTTCATTTTTTTTTGCCATCGGATGCCACCAATTTAATCACCATAACGCCAGTAACACAATGAGTCAGATACACGTTTTTATGCTCGTTGGCCACGTTTTTTACCGGGAAAGAACTTACATAGCGATCGGTTCTGGAATTTTGTACGGGATCGACGGTAAACATGCTCGTTCATTATCACCAGCAATCCATTTCGCAGTTACGTGGAATCCTTTTACCATTTGCTACTCTTCTGTAGCCCTGTTACGTATTCGTTTGACCACCGCTTCGCAAAATGTTGTATCCGTGTCTGCACCAGCTGATATCTCAACAATCTTCTCTCCTTGAGACCACCGTAATGTGGTTCTGCTACCGTCGTTAATTCTCGTTCAACTAAGAAGTGCTCAGGACTCAGCGCTTCATAGTCAAATGGTGGGTCATCCGTTAGCGTGCAAGAGGCCGTGAGTTAAGTCTGCCCACTATCTGAACTAGCAGAGTGTACAGCTCTCCATATGTTAGGTAGCCTTAATTCAAGAATTTACACAAATGAGACTACAAACATTTCAAATTAGTCTCCCAAATTCCTCCTCGATGCGATGCCATGGGAGGAATAAAACTCCATTCTCGGCTGGAAGAACTGGTTCCCCTTGTCGTGCAAAATATGAGATTTCAGTAGATTGTGGATAGTCCTGCTCCTGCTCCATTATCGGAGAACAATATCAAAAAAATTTCACTTCGACAAGCAAAACGGTGAAGTGCAGATAAGAACCCATCGGTTCACCCAAAAGTTGAAATTGTAGCAAAAAATGCAATTGCTGTTTTTGCAATCATATCTTGAGAAATCCGCATGATTCTGAAAAGGCAATTTTGCCCATCATGATCCACAAAGCTTTTTATGGTATAAACAAATCCATGCAAGTGTGTGCAAGCGGTTATCGCTGTGTGCCTAGTGCCTCGACAGTCGCAGCATCCGTTGGGTTTTTGTTCAACCGTCATCTACTTCTCAATATGGGTGAGACAATGGCACAGAACCAATGACGTCTATATAAGGTCTGGCGCAGTAGCCACAACAATATTAGTGAAATGAGCAAAATTCGCTCATGACACTAAAACCACTGCACTCCTTGCGCACGCTACACAAAAGTTCGCAAAGTGCTACGTCATACTTTTTATTTTGATTCGTTTCCTCCGTGATTGTTTACTGTATGCGCTATAAAACTTAATTTTTTCAACAGATTCTTGTCTACCGATGTTGGAAAATTGGCTCTATATCGCTACTCGATTGTCAAGCGTTTGAAAGTTTGTGTGGCGAAAATTCAATTACCTCAGTTAAATTCACTGGAAATGATCCATGTAATCGGGAGGAAATGCTTCTGCTCAATAATTCGCATTTGTATCATGATTATTTCCATAATTAAGCATTCATAATAAACGTTTGAACCGATTTTTTTTTATCTGAACCTATGCCCGCCAATAGAAAGTTCAATAGTGTTACGTCATCACTCGTCGGCTCAGCAATGTTTACATTACTTATGCTTCCAATACAAGCAAGCAGTGCGTTGTCCCAGACCTTATATAGACGTCATTGGCACAGAAAGCCACTACGCCATATGCCACTGTTGCTATTCCGCTATCAAGTCTAGACAATATAGTCAAAAGGTCGAAAGTAACATTTGTAAACAATGATCTCTTGCGTATTTTTCTGAGATCTGCTTGCTCCCACAACCAAAATAGCACCAGCAACAGATAGAAGGAGCTATTACCTTCCCATCGGTAGTAGATATAGATGTAAGCAACCTGGCATTTCCAGGAAATTTACGTTTTAAATCATTGTTTACAATTGTTCCTTTCGACCTTTTGACGATTTTGTCTAGAAGTGTTCTATTTTTATTTGCACTCGTCAACACCCTCCTATCGCCCTCTCATCATGTCACCATGCGTTTTATGAAATAAACGAAGCCATGTAAGTGTGTGCGACCGACATTTGCTTCATTGTTGTAACGTTGAGTGCCTCGACAACCGATGCAACTGTAGGGCTTTTATTCCGTTCACCTCAGCTTGTTGTGGTGACTTGATGGTTACAATGAAGAGCCGTCATGCTGACGGTCGCGGTTCGGCTGTCAGTAGCGGATCGTAATCTTTTTTTTGTGAGCCATTGAATTTACTACTACTAATCAACTGTACAACCTCACGCACACGCACAAAATAAAAAAGCAAGATTGTAATGCAATTTCGTATGAGTTGGTTTCATTTCTCGTAATGGATCGCAACTTGGAGAAAAAATGCAACATTGGTCGTGGGCTAAAAAGCAACACATCAATTCGATTAGAAAAATTCAATGTGTGCGTGAGGTTGTACAGTTGATTAGTAGTAGTAAATTGGATCATGATAGGCAAAATTGCCTTTTCAGAATCTGGCGGATTTCTCAAGATATAATTACAAAAACTGCAATTGCATTTTTGCTGCAATTTAAACTTTTGGGTGTAGAGCTAAAGGGTGATACGGTCAAAATTTGGTCAAGGGAAAACGCGTGTAAATCGGTGAAATCGTTTATTTAAAAAATCAAATTAAATTTCTTTTTCAAGTTCAATTAGTATAAAATTCAGGAAAAATATTCAGTTAGGCTTCCGCTTTTCCAAATCCGAATTGCCGGGCCTTACGCTTGACCCCTGCCATCAGATTTTGTACAGCCACCTTGTCCACCTTCTTCGCCGCAGAAAGCCAGTTTGCCTTGAACTGCTGCTCGTCCTTAGCAGTTTTTTGGTCTTCTTTAGGTTCCGCTTGACAATAGCCCAGTATTTCTCAATTGGGCGGAGCTCTGGCGTGTTGGGAGGGTTCTTGTCCTTGGGAACCACCTGCACGTTGTTGGCGGCGTACCACTCCATGGCCTTTTTACCGTAATGGCAAGATGCCAAATCCGGCCAAAACAGTACGGAACAACCGTGTTTCTTCAGGAAAGGCAGCAGACGTTTATTCAAACACTCTTTCACGTAAATTTCTTGGTTGACAGTCCCGGAAGCTATGAAAATGCTGCTTTTCAAGCCACAGGTACAGATGGCTTGCCAAACCAGATATTTCTTTGCGAACTTTGACAGTTTCGTGTGCTTGAAAATATCTGCTACCTTTCCCTTCCTTTGCCGTATAAAACTCCTGTCCCGGAAGCTGCTTGTAGTCGGCTTTGACGTAGGTTTCGTCGTCCATTACCACGCAGTCAAACTTCGTCAGCATCGTCGTGTACAGCCTCCGGGATCGCGCTTTGGCCGTCGTATTTTGTTTAGCATCGCGATTTGGAGTCACTACCTTCTTGTAAGTCGATAGTCCGGCTCGTTTTTTGGCTCCATGCACGGTTGTAGACGATACACCCAGCTTATTTGCGGCATCTCGGAGAGATAGGTTAGGGTTTCGCTTGAAACTACCGGCAACTCTCTCTTTGTCGTCTCCGGCTTCCGGTTTTCGATTTCCCCCCGATCCAGACTTCCTGGCTGTCGACAAACGTTCCCCAAACACTTTAATTACATTTGTAACGGTTGATTTGGCAACTTTTAGCGATTTTGCCAACTTTGCGTGCGAGTAGCTCGGATTTTCGCGATGCGCGAGCAAAATTTTTATACGCTGCTCTTCTTGCTTGGACGGCATTTTGACAACTGAAGAGTGAATTCCAAAATCAAAATAGGAGCAACATTCTACACACACACACACCTTCAAAATGAGGGGTGTTCAGGTTTTTTAAATGTAAAATTGAAAGAAATACGTCAAGTTGATATTGACCAAATTTTGACCGTATCACCCTTTACGTATGGGTTTAACAACCCTTTTGATAACTGTGTTAGATCCTTAAGCATTGTGAGCCCTTTTTTGATTTTAATAAGTCCAAATGTGTGTTTAGGTGGGTGTTGGCCAAATTTGGATTCTTCAGATATAATCCTAAATAGGTTATAGAGTATTTTTCATACATCAAGTAACCTAACGTCCGTGCTCCATCACAATATTTTCTATTGTGATGTGTCCAACTCAATGGGTAAATTGAACCGAAGGTGAGTTTGAAAGAAGGGGAACTTGGAGTTGAGCACACGTACCTACTTTCTTTGAGCGACACAGGTTTCCAAATCCAAACTTCGAATGCCGTGTTGCGTCGGTACGTGGACTTTTTGTTCATGAATCTGGACACTTTTCAAATTATCATGCAGTTGTGAGCATTTAAATTTGTCATAGTAGCGAATTAGCGATAAGTTTGAGAGAGTTAATCGACTAAGTTCATCAGATATAGCTCGAATGAGCTTCAGCTTAATAAACAACTGAGTACTGTAGTCGTTTATTCAATAAAATGTTCTCACTATTCTCATTCAATGCTCATTTCAGCCAATGGTGCCCACATAGTTGTAATCAACCATCGACAACCTGCAACAATAGCTCTTAGTATCTTTTCATAGGAATGGCTATGCTCTTCGAACATCCGGGGGACTACAAGGATTCTACTTATATCTTTGTTCTTAATTTTGTTTCTTTTCAGACAACAGATACTTTTTTTCTACAAAATTTTGAAGACAATATCTAATATCTATCCATTTTTCAAAACTTTTTCAGCAGTGTTGCTTCGGTTGGGCATGGAGATGAATTGGTGTACCAGAGGCTTGACGGACGCCTGTGGAGTTTGGTACAGGCGAATTGTGAGGTAGTAAGTGCTCTCAAGGACGTGGAGCAAGACAGGTTACCCATTGTTTCTATATGTCATTTTTTAATTGGTCTACGTGGACCATCAGTTGAAACGGTTGAATTGGTTGTGTCGATACGTTGGTCCATAATATTTTGTTATCGGGTGTAGCGTTTTGTTTATTGTTTCGGTTGCCTATGGTTCGTTGCGTGAGTGATCGAGTGAGCATGAGAAGTTGTGGTTCGCAAATAAATCACTGTCCTATTTTGTAGGTGACTACAGCGGCATCCGTACTGTTGGTGTATATCGGTCCGAGTTACCTCTCAGGCGCATTGCCTTGTGTTTTTAATGAAATTCCACTATCACACTCTGTGAGTGGCCCCAATAGCATCCTTACTGTTGGTTTAAATCGGTTCAAATTGGTAATCACCCCAAATCTTGAAATATTTAACTTGACAGCTTATCGCTAACCAAAACGAACCCTGCTGCTACCTAATCCAGTTATCCAAAAGCGAGTATCACATTAACATATTCCTACCCTTTCCTTACTTGACCTGCATTCAGACGGGGCCATTGCCGGTATTGCTTTAGTTAGGGATCTCCAGTTTTTACACATTGAAGATGTTTGTCCCAAGCATCATCGGTTGGTTCTCTGTGTATTAACAGCTGATCTGGCAATAACGGAGTAGCAACAAGACAATCATGATCATGCCTAAAAGTTCAAATGTGTGTTTAAGAATAGAATTCGAATCCTAGGTTAAGTACCTTTCTATTGAGTTTTTCTAATTCAAGGCGAAGATCAATAAATAAATTGTTTTGTCTATCAATTTGATTAAACGTTATCTCCTTGAATATGAGAGTGGCGCTGCTGTCTGTCTCCAAAATTTAGAAGGGGTGAATGAGGTCTAACTCTGTACTACACTCAATTAACCGACGCACACAGCATAGCATAGCATAGCATATACAGTTACACAATATCGTAGGTGGTGAAGACTTAATTAACTGTTGAGAGAACTATCACATCTGGATCCGTTGTCGTTCGGTAAGAAACCTGGGGGATGATTTCGAACCCATAGATACCAGACATGCTGCTTCCAGTAGACTAAGTCGATCCTGGCCACGTCCTTGCAACTGTAGGGAAGTGGGAGAGAATGTTAGTCCAACACATACTTAGGAGAGATGCAGAGAGCTCTACGACCCCTCATATGTGTCACAGGTAATGAAGTGTTGAATCCTGGAGGGTTTGAGCTGTTTAGTGGAATGCCTGTAACTAGAAATTAGAAGAAAAATTAGTATTCTCCATTTAATTCCAACTACCTAACTACCTAACCTAACCTACCTAACTACCTAACTAAAAGGTAGTTGGAATTAAATGGAGAATACTACATTAATTGCTATGGTATTTATTCTCCGTGCGAGGAGTAACGATAATGATGTAGAAGAAGATGTTCGCTCATCACCATGAGGCACCAAGAGTGAACATTAATGTTTTTTTGGCTAGAATGAAAGATTTGAAGAGAAAGTGAAAGTTCCGTCAGAGTGTGGCAGGTAGGAAATCTAATAGACGTTTTTGAAAATTGAGCGAAAGGGCATGTATCCAATGGTACTCGAACCATGGAAGTCAATCTTTGCCTAACATCCCACTGCGGGGTAGGTTGTAGCAACGGAACAAGTCCGCCACTTCAACAGGCAAAAATTGACGCATGGAAAGACGCTCATGTACCACTGTGGCTTGTATAGTTATTCTAGCGATCTATTGTGTGCACTCTGTTTATTGATGCGCACATGGGAGAGGAACTCTCTCCTTTTTTGGGTTTGTTTTGATTCGCACCGACTGACGATCACTAAAGTTTTTCTCGTCGTCTCCAACGTAGAGACCTCGGAGAGAAACACCGTGAAGCGATGCGATACTGGGGACTGTATCCAATGGTACTCGAACCATGCACGTCAATCTTTGCCTAACATAAATAACATAACAATTAATGTATGTAAACCCAAAAATGGTGAATCCTAGAGGGTTTGAGCTGTGAAGTGGAATACCTGTAATTAGAAATTAGAAGAAAAATTAGTATCTTCCATTTAATTCCAACTACATTTGCTTATCTTCGACAGATACGCGTATTGTGGTCTACAACGTGCAGACTTTCTTCAATGTCTCGTAACTGAAGTCGAGTTATTAGTACGAGACACTGAAGAAGTCTGCACATTGTAGACGAAATACGCGTATCTGTCGAAGATAAGCAAAGGTAGTTGAGGGATTCCATCCAGAATGTGCCGGAAATCCCAAAATCATACCAACGATCATCATTGATTTGGATGAAACTTGGCACATGAGTTCGGTACGTTGGAAAAAAAAATTCCACTGGTGTTAAGATAATTTGGGTTCAAGAGTAACTTTTGAGATGAGCGTATGTGTTTTTTCCAACATTTTACTTGAAAAATCGTAGTTCAAAACCATTACATTTAGAGAAAAACTTTTATAGGGAATTGTAGGGAACTAAAAAGCCTTTCTTAAAAAATATACACAGAAAAATTTTTTTTTTTCATCAAGAAAATCAAAAATAATTACTAAAAATAAAATATCTAAAAAACATATCTTTTCAATATTTTTAATTTGTTGTATGGAAATTTGAGAAAAAAAGACACGTTCTAAAAAAACTCTAGGATGGAACGCTCTATAATAAAAAGTTTTAAATAGCGAACTTGGTGTATATTTCAAATTTGGTTATTCATTCTTATAAAAAATTTTGATGTTACAACATGGTTTTGGAGATCATTACAAACAATAATGATTATAATGATAAAACCACGTAAACGCAACTGTTTTCAAGATATTTCTGATTTTCTTTCAATAAAATTTCAAAGCCTCAAAAAATACGCCCTTTTCATAAATTACTCGTGATATTAAAACAACAATAGCTAACGATTGTTTCTCTTGTGTTTTACTATTAGAGCAAGTAAAGTTTTTTCCGCATCTATTTACTGCAACAAAAAGGCATTTTTTCAGCCGAAACCTTTTAAAAAATTATACCAATTACCGGAAATAAACATTCTATCTTGAGATTTGCTGCTGTTGTAAATGGTTGTTTTTGGAGATCTACGTCATACATGTTTACAAAAACAGGTTGTGTATTATCTCACGAACACAATGATACAGTATTTCTTGCATTACGGATTTATACAACTTAATCACTTCTTCTTTCACCTGTATAGACCCCATTAGGTCAAGGGGACAGTGCTACGAGATGTTTCAGGGCGGAGCACCTAAAGGGGAAGCGAACTTTCCATTCAAAGGCAGTGAGACTTGACGTCATGCCAATTGCTGGCACATTTGAATCTTGAATATTTGCATAGGGTATGGGTGGTGATGTTAGCCTCAGCTTCTTCATTCGGCCTTTATAGCAAATACGGCATTACTTCAGCTATAATCAATAAAATGATGTTGCTATCAAGATGATTCTGACTTATTTGGAAGCGATTCTGATATTATTAATCAATTCTACTCGCTGTTCACTTTCGTGGCATTCAAGAATTTTTTCAACTTTTTCGACATCATGATTTCACTGGTTATGCTAGATAGATTATCTTGTTGGGATCTTCAAATAATCTTAATTTGCCTCAAATTGAACCGACAAACCGAATAATGCAGCTTAGATGTTCACACAGGTAAAATAACAATGATCCAACAAGAAAACGGTAAGCCCAATGTTAGGGACATATTTTTTTCGTCGTTCACAACTATGGCCTGTTGTCTGAATAACTTAGTAAAAATGTTGTTATTGGTAAAATTTTTAATGGAAATGTATAGGTTTCGCTTGTGTATTTTCCAAATGGCTTATCTAAACCAAACCAAAGGAACAAAACCTGTGCAGAGTGAATTATTATGTTTTCACTATCAAAGGGCTGATTAATCATATGCGAAAATCTTTTAAGTATTTTAAAGTAGCTATGGTTTAGTATATTTTGAAAAATGTTATGTTAGCGAACAAACCTGGCAATGTCTAGATTCAAAAATCCGAAGAAAACCATACGAAGACTACATTTAATAAAAATCTATGCATATGATGCTCATAGACCGACATTAAATCCATATCCTTCGAAAGTTTCTAACATTATAAAATGAGTTGTGTAGCTTTTTGTGATACATACTCCAAATCTCTTATTAAGCATATCTGAGCAAGTTTTTAACTGGCTAAATATCGCTTACAGCTAAAAGTACTTTATGAGTTATAATAAAAAATGTAATCGTTCGTTGCATATTGGGTTGAGTTAAGGTACACATACCTATTTGCATTGTATTGATATCGACTAAGGATGATGAAGGGTGTTCCACATCAAATTACATCACGAAAAAAAAACGCTGCAGAAAAACTACCTGTTGACGGATCCTATTCAAACTTTCAGACAATAAAATATAACCCATTAGTTAGCTTTTTGCATATTTATTTCATTCAATAACATACCCGTACGCTCGCACCTTACGCTAAACTCCACTCATTAGGTTATGAACAACATCCGGCTGCAGCTTCTTCTGTACGGAAACCACTTTTCTTCAGATCTGAGGAATATGACCTCCTTGGGATGCTTCCGTAGTGCCTGCTTCATAGTAGCCCAGTATTTTTCGATGGGCCTTAGTTTCGGTGCCTTAGGGGGGTTCTTGTTTTTGGGTACGAAAGTGACTCCGTTGGCTTTGTTTCATTCCTGGACAACATTTGAATAGTGGCACCGCGCCACTACCACGAAGTTAGATCCGGCCAGACGGTCGTAGGGCCTTCGTGTGGCTTCAACAAATGAAGCAGCCGCTTCTGTAGGCACTCCTTGAGGTAGATCTCCCCGTTTACAGTCCCAGTAGTCACGAACGGCGCACTCCGTTTGCTACATGAGTAGATCGCTTGCTAAATCATGTATTTCTTGGCAAACATTGAAAGTTTCTGCTTCCTTACTTCCTCCGGAAGATCAAACTTGTGCTGGGTGGTGAATAATGGTAGCCCCGGAAGCTGCCGGAAGTCCGCCTTGATCCATGATGAGACCATGAGGCTTCGCCAGCATCTGGGTGTACAGTTTCCGGGCCTGTGCCTTTTCCACCATATTTTGGCTTTCGTCACGATTTGGAGCCTTCTGCACTTTGTACGTTTGTTAGCCCTTCTGGTCTCCGTATCTATGAACGAAAGACTTCAACTTTTTCTTAGCAAGTTTATTTATTGGTTCAGGCTTAATCGGGTCAACTTTACCGGGCCAATTTTTCATTTTATATACATTAAATAAGTTTAAAAAAAAATATTAACCTAAGTTATAGGAATAAAACCGATAACTCGCGGTCGTCCCGAGGGTAATAAGATTCACAATTTTTTATGGGTGGGAATATCGGACACACTTCTTTTAACAATAGTTTTCTGATAAACTAGAACTAAAAGGTAACAAATTGTACGTTTTTTTAAATTCAAAAACGCACACTTTCACACAGTCCTTAAAAAGACTTCAACTTCAAGGATTTAACCTTTAGGCAACATCCCTGACCGAAGCTAAACGCTTTCACGACAAGCTTGTGAACCTTATCACTAATAGAGCATCCATTCTGACCGCATTTCTCCATTAATTCGATGCTCAGAGCTCCGTAGTAACGTTACACGAATCACCGTTGCACTACTCCGAGTTGTTCTCCGATGTCCCGATGAGAGAGTTGAAAACTTTACAGATTCTTGCACAAAATCGATTCGTGACGTTCATCCCAATGGGTAATATCCTTCAGCGATTTTTTCCGTGATGCAATTTGATGTGGAACACCCTTTATATGCTCTTAAGGCGCTGGACTGTTCGATTGTACTGTTAGTGTGTGAACGCTTTATCACTCTGTGCAGATTATCAGAATAACGCAATTTTGCACGGTATGTTCTTCGTCAATTTCCATGAGATAACCCAGCAAATCTGACCGATTTAGAAACTTTATTGCATAGACGTACTAAACTTTAGAGGTTTTTTGTTTTTGACCTTGTAGATGAGTAGTCTAGATTGCTTTTCAATTCTGCAGTAGTTTATTTGTAGTCAGTCACCATAGAACTACGTATGAACTTAACAACCTTTTTGTTAATTGTGTTTGATCCTTTGGCAGTGTGAGCAATGTTTTTGATTTTAATATGCCCAAATGTGTGCTGATGAATAGAATTAGAAACCTATGTTAAGTATCAGTATCAGTTGAGTTTTTTTTTAATTCAAGATGCACACAGGCGCACTGCAGGAAGTGATTGTCATGAAGCAAACATGCAGGTTCTAAGACTTTGAGAAAGCTGAAAAAAGTGAAATCGGGGCATTCAACACAACTACACGTGATTTGTAATTCCAATTTGTAGT
Source organism: Aedes japonicus (assembly GCA_034211315.2). Lineage (NCBI taxonomy): Eukaryota > Metazoa > Arthropoda > Insecta > Diptera > Culicidae > Aedes > Aedes japonicus. The sequence continues at coordinate 22,625 of JASCZW010006739.1, forward strand.
CTGTGTTAGGAAACACTGTGATGTCTAAGCAGTGTATCGAATATAAGCTATCCACATACATTTGCGTTGTACGCATGTATTTGTGATGGTTTTTTATGCTCTGAATACTTCAAGCTGTGCGTTTGACTGTCAGCTTTCTTTTGTTTATTTGTTTGTGCGGTTCAAATTCTGCGTTTTCAAAATGTCGCATATTGAAAAGGAAGTGAAAATTAAGGTTCTGGACACATGGCTAAGTGAGAAGGGTATTACTATGCGAAAATTGGCGAAGCGGTTTGGAATTCATCATGCGAGTGTTAAAACCATCATTAATAAGTTTGGGGAACACTATTCTTTGGATGAGCTACCAGGAAGAGGCAAAAAACCCGGTTCTTCCAACCCGAAACTCTGGAACAGAAAGTGGTATCTCTAATCATGAAGAACAAATCAATGTCAATACGTGATTTGGCCAAAAAAGCAAGAACGAGTGTCGGAATGATCCAGGCGAAACCACCTGAAGACCTACAAGAAGCAAAAACTCCCGAAACAAAGTCCAGAACAGAAGAAGCGAGCAGCAACAAGGGCCCGGAAATTGTATTCGCGTCTATTGCAGCGTCCGGATGCATGCGTTCTGATGGACGATGAGACCTATGTAAAGGAGGACTCAAAAACCCTTCCAGGTCCACAATACTTTACTGCCGTCGTTGGGGAGGATGTGAGCCAGGGTTGCCACATTATTTTTCGTTCCCATCTTGAATTTTTGCCAAAAAAATCTTTTTTATCTGTGTTTAACTGCAAAAATCTTGGTAAAAATTTTTACTTAAAATATTGTACTCAAAAAGGAAAGCAGATCTGTATACGAGGGATTCATGTTCTCGGGGGAAAACGATCATTACACTAAGCTTCTGACAGGCCAGTTTTGACATGATAATGACTCATGTGGTGTTCGTTTTGATTACTAAATTTTCACGATAGGTGAGAATAATCGGAATGGAATTAACAATCATTGTAATGATAAGTGTAAATTAATTTGTTGAATTATGAATTTGGCTGTGAGGTTAATATTAGCTGATCAACTCCTCCTTTCCTCATTTGGCTTCCATGATGTCCGTACTCAGGCGGTTCCGCATTTTGGACTTATTCAGATTGTATTGCGAGAAAACTCGCTCCATTTCTTCATAAAAAAGCGGAATTAGTGAAAAGTTTGCTAAGAACTTTCTAAGCAAGTGAAAAGCCAGCTTCCCTTCTGATCGTTTGAAATACAGAAGTTTCTACAATAAGTTTCGAAGTCTTCTGATTCTTCCACCTTGTTTGCTTTGCAGGTGGTTACCATCCTTACCTCACAAAAATCATTTTCAATGCCTGTTTCTCATCGCTCTTAAAGAATTACGGACATTGTTCAGTAAGCGAGTTGAACTCCTTCAAATGACACATGCAGTAGCCAGAACTGGATCAGAGCGCTTAGTGATCTGTTTAATCAAATCGGTAAAGAAAGCACAGCGATCGAGTTAAAAGCCTCCATCATGGTATCATCGAAAATTTCGAATCGAAGCATTTCTCCTACAGCTACCTCGATTTGTATTTTCGACTTCTTACGATTTTTCCCGAAATCTGAAACCCCTACATCCGTTAGGTGTTATAAGCAATCATCCTTACAAAACTGTCAAAGAAGCATCAACAGCGAGGAATTCCGTAATTTTTGACTGAAAAGTACCATTCGCATTGTCGGTAAGAGGCAATACTTAGCTTAGGAAGTGGAAAGGTGGCTGCGTTATCAAGTCATTAAGTTGATAACAATCAAACCTTTGTTCTAAAATTTCAGAATCTGGAATTTAGGGATCGTTTGAGGCCTGCTGGACAAGTAACTGCAAATATATCGCATCATTTGCTCCAGGTACAAAGGCAGGTTTTTGCAAACGTTACTTGCAGAAAGAGCCAAAAATCAAATCAAATGAGGACAGTAAGGTTTCAGCATCATCTTGACGGATCGGTCATTACCGAAGATCTATCTGATGCAAAGCCTCCAACCGTTTTTGCAAAAATATGTATAGGTTTGCACACTGCAAGATTATAGTAAAGCTAACAAAAAAATACGGTCGAAACAACTATGCTTCAAAAAGCAAAACCAACAGCCAAAAACATTATTCTAACTTCTAAAAAATCCTCTGCATAAATTCATAAAAATTCTTTTAAATTAGAAGAAGAGCACAGAACAGTTTTTGTAGAAATACTTGCGGGAAATTCTACCGAAATTTGTGAAGCAATCTTTTGTGGAACTTTGAAACAATTTATTCTCCAACGGAAAACCTGAAAAAAATATACAAAAAATATTGAAGTGATGTCTGGAGTACTATATGTAAGAATCCTTGCAGACACCCTAAACAAAATTTGAAAAATAATTCTACAAAGAATCCATTGCGAAATTTTTACAGCTAAGAATTAAATATATGAGATATTGGAATTCATGTACTAAATTCTTATTAGATTTCTCCAAGAATTACTTTGGAATTTTCCTTGGAGGTGTCATCAAGGTATTCCTTCAAAATCACAAAACTTTACAAGATCAGGGATTCTTCCAAGCATTGTGTCACAAGAAAGATTTGAAAACTTGCCGATGCAATGCCTGAAGAAACTCCTGAAAGAATCCCTGGAGGAATGCACAAACGTCGGAAGAATACCTATAGAAACACCAGAAGGAATATTTAAAGGAATTTCTAAGAATTTTTGAGAAATTATATAAAGTTTTCTTCAAAAATCATCTAAAAAAATGTATAGAGACATCATTTGGGGGCAAACATACAAACTAACTTTCAGATTGTGATCTGTCACGGTAGACTCAGTCTCAATTGTGGGCCTAAAACTGCTCATTGAAAGTAGTATTGATAAGAAGTTGGATCCTAAACTGTATTCACATTTTGAATTTGAGGTTTTTAAATGGACAAGCAATTGCAAAAAATCTTAAAAATCTTGGTTTTTCTCAAAAATCTGTAATCTTTTCATACAGATATCTGTATGAAGAAATGAAAAAAAACTGTGTCAATCTAGATAAATCTGTGCATGTGGCAACCCTGATGTGAGCAATGCGGACAGGTCGATTCAAGTGGAGAAATTCGGTCGAAAGGTACTGTGTTCCTGTGGTTTGAAGTCAACTATTTTTTACACTACCGGAACTATAAATGCGGAAATCTATCGATCTGAGTGTCTCCAGAAGAGATTGTTGCCTTTATATAAGAAGCATAGTACACCTCCATTGTTTTGGCCGGATTTAGCGTCGGCTCACTATGCCAAAACTACTCTCAATTGGCTTGCGGAAAAGGGTATTGATTTCGTTGACAAAAATATCAATCCACCAAATTGCCCTCAGCTTCGACCCATCGAACGTTACTGGGCAATCGTGAAGCGGGTCTTCAAGAAGACTGGTAAGGCAGCTGGGAACATGCAGGAGTTCAAAACAAAATTGGGCTCAAGCGTCCAAAAAAATGCGATGCAACACTTGTCCGGAACTTGATGAAGAGCATTCGATCCAAAGTTCGAAAATTCTTGAAGGTATAACTTAAATTTCATCCGGTATTCATTATGTTCAAGTTTAACCTCGTACAATAAAGGATCAATTTTTTGTTTGAATAAAATATCGGTTTTAAACATAATTTGAAAGAAAGTTTGTGGATAGCTTATTTTCGATACACTCCTTATGCGAATAATAAATTCAACGATTAATCCTCAAAATACTTCATCGTTAAATCCTCTAATTTAAGATCCCACTGTTTCCAATGGCTCCAATGGACCATGAATTGAAATGAACCATTATAATCAACTCACCATATTTTTGATCTGAAGTCGATGCATTGAACCCACCTTGCTCAAATTTATAGAAACTGCATAACGACAATTCTTTTAAAAAAAAACTTCCCACTCTCTTCCAGGTATTATGTCGATTGATTGAAACCGGCAGTTTTCATCCAGTTATGTGGTTGGATTCTGTTCCGTGTTCCACCGCTGCTGGCTTAAGAGGAACTTTGATGAAGAATTTCGGCTCCGGGGGTCTAAGGAGGAACAAAGAAAGAATTAATCCTTCCGTTCTCTTTTCCTTCCCTCTTCGGATTGGGGTCACATGAATAAATCGAAAAGCGATGTGATTGACTGTGTACCGAAACTCGCCAAGATTTTCCCGATATCGGTGACGTTTTTTTCCTTTTTTTTTCATTCTCGATCCCTTCTGAAACATTCATGCAATGCAGTGAGCATAGTTCTGTCGGCTGTCGCCGGGCAAGATGGTTGGCGAAAAATCCACTTCACATTTCACTTAATTCTGCCCCATCCATATGGAAGACCGTACTAACGGAAGGCATGTTGACAAGTTGAAGAGATGTGTGATTCGGGATGTGAATTGGATGGGACGAGGGGGGGTGTTTTTAAATATCTAGCCCTCAGAATCAGAAGCAACTGTTTTGGAAAAATATAGCTCAACAATTTCTTCTCTATTAAAGATCGTCGTTACAATGCAATGGGCGTCCCAGATTTGACTATCTTTAAAGATACTGCGATTCAGTTTCAGATAAGAAATGACGATTTCGAAGACCAATTATTTAAGAATGAGGGAAAAATAGGCCCTGATGATTCTGAACGCGCGATATGAACTATGAGAATTACTGTCGTGTGAGGAAGCGGTGCAGATTGTGAAGATATATTAGGGTACCTGTTCCCTTATTAATCCCATCACGTCGCAACTCCATAAGAATGAATGTACGCGTTTCTGATTTGCGCTAGAAACAAACAAACACAGTGCCAAAAAGAAACCTAACCGCGTTTCAGTGAGCGATGAAAGTGAGAAGCCCCAAGACGAATATGGGTACATTTACCCTATTCGTCGGTAGGATGCTGTCTTTTTATCGATATGGCGGTGGGTAAATTTGAAGAAATGCGCTCGTTTCTGGTTCATTGTCAGCACTCATTGGCGTGTGAGGAGGGAAAATGTTGATTTTTCATCAACATATGAAATGGATATGGAATGTGATAGCTGGTGCCGATGGTTGGTTGGTTGGTTGGGAAGTCAAGCAATCGGGAACTGTTTCGTGAAAAGCAAAGGAAGAAGGGTGAATATTATATTCAAAAAATGTGACGAGGGATACATTCGAGCTCCATTTGAGTGCTCTAAAATGAAATGCATGTTTAGCAACGGAAAACCTTTATCAAACGAGAAAACTACTCCATCGAATGGTATCTCCATCTGTCAGGATGGATTATCGTCGGAAATGTAGTTATTCATCCTGAATTTTCGGAAACACACATTCCACCGCCAGATGGTTGCAACATTTTATCCCCAATGCTTGATATTTCACTTATATTCAGTCAAAATACAAAATCGAGTGGAATGCTAATTCACAGCTTCCCCATGAGTGACGACGCGAATCAATTCGCAGAAACGCGCTCTATCGGCAGTGGCAGCGAACTAATTTCCGCGAACGCCAAACGCACTCGACTGAATACATTGAGCAACCGGTTATTTACTCTCATAAAGGAAAAAACACTTTGGAGTGAAATTCTAATCAAGAGCTTTTTTTCCCCTACGTTGGTTATACTGATTGAAACGTGTGTTCACTGGTACCCTCGTGGAATAAACATTGAAGCAATTTTTGCAAATCGATAGCCGATCAAAAGTAATTTATTTGATGAACGATATTCCATCGGAGCACGTTTCCGACTTCCTCTGCACCTGTCAGTCACCCATCCACTCAGGCGCTTTTCCTCGTCGAGATCCTTTTTTTTTTCTGTATTCAGTGTAATGCAGCCGTCGATAGCATAGATGATACTTCACAAACCTTTTCATCGATTACAGCATCATGTGCATTTATCGAAGTGGCGAAGAAGGTGGACGATTGGCGGGCGGTATGTTGTGCTTCCTTATCTACTTGTTTTCCACTTCGGTCATAAAAGTTGCAGTGGCTATAAATTGAAAATGTTTTATTTATCCTGCTGCAAAGTTTATTGTTCGGCACAGATCGCTCTTTTGTCGATACAGTCTGGCTCAGTCGAGTTGAGCGTTGAAATTTGTGCTTAAAATTTAGTGGAGTGGAGCAGTTCGGCAGTGCCGCTTTTGATCGGAGCTAATTAATTTTGAAATGAATCGTTTAGAGAGATGAACTTTCTGGAAACACAGGGCAGGCTAGTTTAGTGAAAATGTATCTTGCCATTTATCAGGTGTACCAGTCAATCATTGTGTTTTTTTTAATGGGAATTTTAATTGAATATCAGATTTAATTCGTTAAAACAATTATTTGTAAAGTACCACATGATTGGCACTTAACTTGAATCACAATGGAGCGGAATAATTCGATCATCGCTTTAATTGAATCTCATTTTCAACTTAACAATGGCAAAGGTTAGCAACCATACATCTTACACTAAAGTCACGAGATCGCAAGTTCAATTCTCACGTGGAAGAGTCATGAATGATGCAATAAGTGCAATAAATGTTCAAAAGCAGTAGTTTTTTTTTTAAATTTTTTGACGTAGACTACGTCTTACGAAAATTTAATAAAATATTGAAGATCTAAAAATAATAAATAAGAAATATTGTTACAAATTAAATGGTTATAACATTAGAATTGCTCGATAGATTTTCAAGATGTTGTCATAAATCGGTTTTAAATTTTTCGTGTATCGATTAAACTATCACAAATTATCCGTTAACAATTCTCAACTATTGAAAATAACGGAAATGAAAGCCGCTGTCTTATTATTTTGTTTTGCAGGCTAAATTTACTAATTGCACAGTACTCTCCTATCCTATGGTACAACTTCGCAAATTTTCTCATAACTGTTGCATTATTGGAGCAGCCCAAGTAGCCTACTGTGGTCATAATTAGTTGCAGTAACTTGATTATGACTTAGCAAGTCATATTTATGTAATATAACTTAATAATAACAAGTGTGCTACTAGGGAGCTAAGGTGCGACTCTGTTTGAACTGTAACAAAGACTATTGCGCATAATTCGGATAAACATTTACAAAATAGTATTCTGTTTGAACGGAAATGTTCGACTTTATGTGAACTTTAGAGGTAAAAAACAAAAAAAAACAACATTCGACGAAATTTGCGGATTTTTCCCGGAATACGTTTCATCAATTGGCGCACATTATTCTCATCCATTGTTTTGGCAATCTTACTCCGCTTGGTTCTCAATTCATTGATGCTTTTGACGACACTGCCATTCATCTTCAGCTTTCTCTTCATAGTAGACCAAAATCTCTCTATTGGTCTGAGCTGGGGACAGTTTGGCGGGTTGAGTTCTTTCGGTATAAATGGAATCCCGTTGGTTTCATACAACTGCACTGCCGTTCTACGCATAACTGTCCCATGTTGAATCCTAGAGGGTCGAGTTATTAATACGAGACACTGAAGAAGTCTGCACATTGTAGACGAAATACGCGTATCTGTCGAAGATAAGCAAAGGTAGTTGGAATAAAATAGAGATTACTAATTTTTCTTCTAATTTATAGTTGTCCCATGTTGCTTTTGGTAAAATTGCAGCTTTTTCAATATATGCAAAAAATGTTAACTATACTATTAGATACAAACAAAAAATTATATACTTTGCTCTGAGTTTCTATCAAAAAAACATCAAGTTAGATCGTCCCATGTTGAAATTCTAGGCATAAAAGTCCCACTTCAACTTTTTAAAGAGATCTTAGAAAAAAAATTGATTTAAGTTTACAACATTCTTTGTAGGAACAACTCGACACTCAGCATTGATAAGGGGCTTATATGCAAACTAAAATAATTACTTTGACATGAAAACATTGACATTAAATTGTCTGTACAAGCCACCATTTGCATTTGATAGAACTGTGTTTCTAACGATGATATGGTGTTAAAACATAATCAGAATCATGATAGGAGCATAAACAATAATGCACATGGTATGTCTATTTGAAAACGTAAATTCTATCGCCAACAATCCATCAAGACATCATGCAGTGCTACTGAATTTTCTGCTGCAAGGAAATATTCTAAGCATATCAGTCTCACTTAATATTTTACCTCGTATTTTACATACAAACATAATCTTATTGTTTGTAATACCACAGATTCCATCGAAACTTAGCGACATCTTCAAATGCCAATCATAAATTTGTGAGTTTTGCCACGAATAATACCAGCCCTACACAATAGTGATGAAAAACATAAAACGCTTTTTTCTCAACTACGACTTTTGCAACATGGGACAGTTATGCATGAAACGGCAGTGCACTGTGAGCAAAAACGAACCGAATAACGGATCTTTTATGGCCGCTGGTTTCAGTCCTTTAGGATGAGCATTTCTAGTGTGAAAAATCACGAGAAATCGATTGAAGATGGTTTCAGCCACCGCACGACATGGGAAGTTGTCCATTTTGCCCGATACTCCCCATGATTATACCTCAAAATCATATGTCATTTAGTTTTATACATTGATGTCACCAATATAACCCTCATTTGCACTGTACTTATGTAAAATTATCCGGAGAAACGAAGGAAGGTGATAGTGCTTTGGTTTTTCCTTTGGAACTGGTCCATTTTAACCGAATTCCCCTCATACTTTCGGAAACTTTTATAACAACGGTTTTGAGTATTGAACCCATCACTATTATCCCCATTTGCACTGTACTTATACAACATTGTCCGCAGAATCAAATGAAGATTATACTGCTTTGGTTAGATCTTTGGAAATGGTCCGCTTTACCCGAATTTTTCTAGTACTCTCATACTTTCATACTAGCCCAACTTAAAAAAAAAAAAACAAAAACTGAGTAGGGTATGTGTCCCTTGACTCAGCCTATTATGCAACCAGCAATCACATTTTTCATTATAACTCATACAGTTTTTAAGCTGTAAGCGAGATTCAACTATTTATACACTTGCAAAGATATGTTTGATAAGACATTTGGTAGCATGTATCACTAAAAGTTAAACAAGTATTTTTATAATGCCATAAACTTTCGAGGGATGTGGATTTAATGTTGGTCTATAAGCACCAAATTGGGTCTATTCGTGGATGCAACTTCGTCTCATTCGATGGATTTATTACTAAATGCAGTCTTTGTACGGTTATTTTTTTTTCTAATTTTATGAATTAAGGCAATGTAAGCTGTACTGGACTTACTTAATACAACATTTCACAACACAAACTAAAGTGAAACTGCCTCGAAACACTTAAATGATGTTCATATATGATTAATCAGCCATTCAATAATGAAAACATTATAATTCACTGTACAATGATTTTGTCTCTTCGATTTATGTTTAAATGAACCACTTCAATATAAACAACCGCAAATTCATGCATTTTCACTTGAAATTTTACCAAAAATAACCTTTTTAATACGTTATTGATACAACAGGCCATATTTGGGAACATACAAAAACATATGTACCCAACATTGGGTCTTCAATTTTCTTGTAAAATCATTGTTATTTTAGCTATGTGAACAGTTAGTTTGTAACGTGTAACTATTTTCTGCACATCCAGACTGCATTACTTGCTTTATCGATTCAATTAAGCCAAATTTAGATCACTTGAAATCGTGTAGATCATCTGTTCAGCATAACCAGTGAAATCATGATGCCCCAAAAGTTCAAGAAACCGAAAATTACGCGGAAGTGAACAACTATAAGATGATTAATATTGTCTCAATTGCTTTGGATTACATGATTCTATTGATTATCGCTAAATTTATGACATATTTGATACATAGGCCGAATGAAGGAGCTAGGCTAACATTACATCCCCTTACCCTATTAGTTCCCACGCTAGTTACTCACGACCAGAAATTCAAATTATCGCTAAAGGCTCGTATAAACCACGTATCGCTCAAACAGCTTTTCGCTGAGCGGACCATCGACAATATTATATTATTATCGGCTCTCATTGATCGCTGATAATTTATTATCCTCTTCCATCCAAGCAGGAAAATATCGCTCTTTCAAGATCGGTGAGAACACTTTATCATCTCAAATATTTAGAAGGTTCCACAGCTTGTATCACCTGTTCGTGTACCTCATAGCAGAAATTCAAACGCAACGGCTGTTTTGGTGTTCGTAAAAGGCGCAAAATCGGGTTCTCGAGAAGAGTAAAAATTCATTATCGCCTGAAAAGTAACGCCGAAAAGGAAAGACATTATCGGCTCTCTTTATAGAATGAAAAGATATTATCATCGTTGCTTTTCTCACGAGAATTACTTTGCTTGATCAAATAACTCTCGCTCTTTGTGCCGATCTGGTTTGGCAGCAACGACGAAAAGGAACATTTTTCTTCTCAGATCGACGAAAATTTCAATCCCTGTTCACGATTGAGTAAAAGCAACTCTCGTTCTGAGTAAGAGCTCACGGCCGTGTGTTTTCTTAATTGTCAATTTCCTGGAGTGAAAAACTCAGTCACCATTTTCTTGTGTTCGAAAATTCAGAAAGCAAAATGCTGACGAATAAAAATCATTCAGATGCGTATCTGAACTCCAAGAGGGGTAAGGAACGTGTATTTCAAATTAAATCTGCAAACAATCGATAAAAATGACGAAGAAGTACAGGAAATCGTTAAAACCTGGATGAAACAATTTATGCGCGTTTGATTTGCTGCCGTAGCCGAACTAGATTCTTGGAAAGGGAACAGGAGTGGCTCGATTGCGATTTCATGGTGAGTATATTATTCAACTGGGATTGGAAAGGAGGCACATTTAGCGCCTCTTTAAGCTCAATTGATAAGGATGTGGATATACGCACTTGCAAATTGTAGATGTCTCCACCATACGTAAACAATGGGACCGTCCATGGATGGGACAACTACTATTAATCATAGCCGTGCACTTTTTCATAAAATGATTAAATCTCTGTTTGTTTTTGTGGTCAATGCGACTCCAGCAACTTTGACACGCTATATCTTTATAGTATCTGAACCGACTTTGGATTTTAGTTCGGGAGATGATAGAGGCACTCTCATACTCAAACTTGACAATGAGTTGGTTTTAAATAACCTGAAAATAATGGTGATAAAATGATTTTCTTGGAAGTATCTTTAAAACTAATAATTGGGCTAGCACAAGCTAGAGGCAATTTTTTTATAGTTCTCCATTGTAAAATTATGGTTCTAAAAATTGTTGAACAGACAAAGGGTTGAGATATTACATAACTTTGTGTGTGTACTGTACATATCATAAGCCTTATGCCATTTTTTATCATACCAAATTGCAAAACAGGTTGCTGATCAATCAACTCCATTTCATCAGGCTGGCTCTTCAAATACACTTCGTGCTACAGAGCAGTGCGAAAGAAGCGGCAGTGGACGAAAACGTCTGCCCTTCCAGAACCTTTCAGAAAGCGTCAAGGACAGGAGAAGTAGGCATCTATCTAAAGAGCCATTCGAAAGGCTTTTGCGATCGGCGGAAAAAGCTGCTCACCACAATTCTTCCCCAGCCACAGCGAAGCTTCTAAAATATCTCAGAACGAAAGATGACAAGTGGGCTTCTGATATGGTACAGAACCTTAAGCAAACCTAAAACTTCACGAGCCTTCAGCAGAAATGTCTCTAATGTTGAAAACGCGGCTAAGCCTCAGTAAACGGAAGTACCAGGCTGTAGCGAAATTCTCCAAGAAGGTTCTTGGAATTAAAATGTTGAAGCCGTGGGAAGATGTAATACAACTTCGCAATGAAACAATCCCTGAAATTTCAGCTCCGAACTGGGATAAGGGTTATTTATCCATTCAAGTGAAGTTGAGGGATATGATTGCCAACGATGTTACAAGAATGATCCAAATTGAGGAAGTTGGATTAAAGATGGGTGCACTTTCTGAAGGTGTGGCGAAAACAAAAGTCAATTGTGTTTTGTACGTAGCGGCTGGATTGGATTCCGCAACAGGGTTCCCGCATTACGATCAAGCTAAGATCTTGGCAAAAGATGACTCCCTACTCACAGAACACATAATGTGTCTTAAGTTGGTAGCCAAGGGCGAAGAATTGTGGGTTAACCCAAGTCCCCAGTTAGATATTTTCTGTCGTGTACTGTCTATGAGCTGGGTAAATGAAACCGCAGATGTGACGAAAAGCATGTTCACTGCTTTCATAGACGAAGTTAACAACATCAACACGGACCCAATCATTGTAACTTCGGAGAACATAGAACTGCATGTATCGCTTTCAATTGTGTACAGTCTTATTGACGGCAAAGCGGCCAATGCAATTGTTGGTAATCGAAACACGCATGCCTGTCCATTGATTGGCTGCTTTGACAATGCCAATCCACTTGTTATGCCTTCGTATTATCACGCTAGATTAAACTTTTTCGAGTGGCTGATACGTGTGTCGGCGCAGGAAAAGGTGGCCGGAAATCCAGCCCAAACACATGAGGCTGTTAAAGCAAAAGCACGAGAACTCGCGGATGAAATAGAGGTATGGTTCAACGTAAATGTTAATCGTCCGAAGACAGGAGGTAGCGGTACGTATAACCATGGGAACACGGCACGGATTCTGCTATCAGAACCTGCAAAATTTTCCAAAATACTTGGAATTAGCCAAGGACTCGTGGAAAATTTGAGAATGATCAGTTGTTTGGCGCTATCTTCAAATATTCTTGATGACAAGAAATCTGAAGAGCTGTATAATACCATCGAGCTACAAATAAGAGACGAATTTCCATTTATAAGGAAGTTACCACCTTGTATTCACAAGTATAGCCGTATGCCGGAATTTATAAGAAATCTAGTGAGTATCTAATGTTTCCTTTTTTTTTCGTACATATAATACCAAAAAAAAACAATGAAATTTTACCATATTAAATGTATTTCAGTCGTTTCCCTTGCGTTTCATCGATGAATAGGCAGGCGAGAGGTGCCACAAAAAATATAAACACGGCCGCACGCATCTAGCGAGAAAAACTTGTCCAGAAGATAACATTCTGGACATGATGCGGATGTCACTAGCTTGGTCCGACGTGAAGATTTCCTTCACACAGTACAAGCTGAAAAAATCAAATCACCTGCAAGCAAACGAGAGCTTTGAACAGATGATGACATATTATTACGCCGACCAAGAAAGTTTGGAAAGCCAAACGTGCGAGGAACACAACGAGACGAAGACCGAAAGTGAAAGTGATCTCGATACGGAATCAGTGTACGAGGACAGTGACGAAGATTGAAACATAAGTTCAATAGTGAACAACAAAATCATTTATTTTTATTCCATTTGCGAAAACTTCTGCAATCTTAATGGATGTGTGTTCTTTACAGAATTAAAAAAGTCAATTTCTAAAACTAATCGAAAAATTAGTTCGTAAAACAATGCGTAATATATGAGTTTACTCAAGTATGAGGGGAATTCAGGTGAAATGGACCTCTTCCTAAGGTCAAATCAAAGCAGTATCATCTTCATTCGATTCTGCGGATAATTTCACATGAGTACAGTGCAAATGAGGATAATAGTGATGGGTCCAATTCTAAAACCTTGTGATATATAAGTTTTCGCAAGTATGAGGGGAAGTAATGAGGGTAAAATGGAAAGGTCAAACCAATGCAGTATTCTCTTTATTGGATTCTGCGGACAATTTTGCATAAGTACAGTGCAAATGGGGATAATAGTGATGGGTCCAACCGTATGTTATATAAGTTTTCTCAAGTTTGAGGGAAATTCGGGTAAAATGGACCAGTTCCAAAGGTCAAAACAAAGCAGTGTCATCTTCATTCGATTCTCCGAATAATTTCACATAAGTACAGTGCAAATGAGGGTTATAATGGTGACATCAATGTATAAAACTAAATGACATATGAGTTTGAGGTATAATCATGGGGAGAATCGGGCAAAATGGACAACTTACCGTAACGTGCGGTGGCTGAAACCATCTCCAATCAATTTCTCGTGATTTTTTACACTAGAAATGCTCATCCTAATCCTGAAACCAGCGGCCATAAAAGATCCGATTTTTGACTCGTTTTTGCCCACCGTGCAACGGTTTGAAAATGCCGCCTGTTTTCATTGATGCTGGAGTTAAAATCAATACCGAAGTGTATATCGGTATTTTATAGGACCAAGTGCTTGCCTGGGTGAAGGACAACTTCTCCGAGGACCAAAACGTTGTCCTGCAGCAGAATGGGGCGCCGTCTCACACGTCCAATCGAACCCAACAATGGTTGAACAATAACATGAAGTTTTGGCCGAAAGAATTAGTGGCCCCCTAGCAGTCCAGATCTTAATCCGTTGGATTATTCGATTTGGGCATATGTTGAAGCACGAGCCTGCAAAACATCACACACTAGTGTGAAAACCATGAAGTCAACACGCATATGGCAGTCAATGTCGGAGGACTACGTCCGAAAGGCATGCTCTGTCTTCCAGCGTCGGCTCGAGGTGTTATTAATAAAAATTGAGGACACATTAAAAAAAAAATGTTTAAAAGGACTTTATGAAGATAACGGCACTCGAAAATGTTGATATTATTGCTTGAACTAGTTGAAAATGGAATTTGAATGAAATAGAACCAGTTTTCGCATTACCTTCTGCCGCACCCTACATGATATAGAATTACATGCTATAGAAGTTGATATCGACCCTATATCATAAATCGCGCTATATCACGTAATACACAGTGTAGTGTGAACGGGCTGTTACGTACTTTTGTTGACTGCGTACTATTGCTGCACTCTCCTCTACGTAGAACGATCTGCTACGTAAATCTGTGATTCCTTGATTGAGCTGATAATTGCCATTGCGCATTGGCAGATTGTGCTTATTTTGTTGATCAATAAATGAAACATTTTGAACTCTTTTATTGCATACATTTCCTCGAACAGTTGGTGCTTGCAACCACCGAAATTTCTTCAATTTCTGTATATATAGGAAGCGGAACCTATCTTGAGGTCAATAAGCAGACCTCCAGTGGAAATCGGTGAATATGCAGTGAATACCGAACACTGAATACACAAGTTATTCACAATTTATTCGTTCACTTACCGTTAATCGTTTAGCAACACACAAAACATTCGATGCTGAAAATTTTCTTTCAATTTAATACGGAAAAGTTGCCACTGCTATGTATCTATTTTAATAACATCACGAAAAACATTAATCTCATCTTTGTACATATGTTAATCGTACTGATAGTAGATCATTTGACAGCACTTTACGTGTGTTGGGTAGCATGCATATAACCGAGACAAAATGAAAGGGTTTGTTTGTTATTCTTACATGAGAATATTGACAACAACACTCACCATAACGTTGGGCATAGAATGCTCTATGAATGATTGAACACGCATACTATCCAAGTAACATTGCCATAACCATCCAGCTTTATTAAGTTTTATTAAAGAACTACTAGAAATCAATTCGGTTTTATTATGGCAGCAAGAGATGCCAATAGGTTTCAAATTTTAATCAAGTTTATAAAAACCTACACAACTTCTTTACAACGATCTTAAAACCTTGACTTCTAAAATTCCTTTTACTCCTATCGAAGGTTTTATTTTGACTTTACAAACTCATTAAATGCTGTTTTGAAATGCCGTTTAGGACTCATTCGTATAATCTTATTATGGTCAGTTTAAAAAGCATTTTAAAACCACTTTGCCTCCAATAAATGCATTCAACGGCTAATTGGCATTGAGGAAAGCTACCAAGCGACCAGATAGTTTTATAATAGTCATAGCTAAGATAAATTGGCTTTTTCGCAAAACTGTGATTTCTTGCAATCGCCATATTGGAATATGTGAAATAATTTATGTGTGACAAAATAAATTCACCAAATTTTAAATGTAATACAATTGAACTGTAGATCTATTCAGATAAACTTATTGAATTCCATCAATTTTCAGGTGTTTCATGATTAATTTGCCGAACATAATTCTTTCAATTTTGATCTTGTTGTTTTAAACTCGCATAATTTCCGAGGCGCATTAATTTTCAGCTCTTATCGTGCCAATATTCACCATAAAATTGAATGCGCATATGATTTGTAGCATGATACGCTTTAGAAAAAAATCAATTTGTTTTATATATTTCACTATCAAAGATAATTTCCCGCAACACTAGAACTTTTTTCTCAGCCATTATTTACTGTTGCATGAATCGGAAGAGCAGAGAATCGAACAAAGCAGAACAACAAAAACCAATCACGATATTGCCGTGAAGTTTGACAGCTGTGGCCATTCGGCCCTATGCTGGTTTTGATGGCGGCCAATAGGTTTCACGATGGTTCTCAAGTGGTCATAACATCTTTCGCTAGAACATTTTCAAAATCTTTATGGTCTTAGAAAGGTTTTATGAATTTGTTTTCACTACCGTCTATAGAGTGGGCCACTTTGTACACATTTCGGCATCACAAATGCCTAGAGGAGGTGTTGGTGGACAAAACAGTTTTGAATGTAGTTTCATCAACAAAGCCGGGAGGAGTGCTATACGGCTGGAATAGAACTGAAATTGTTACTTGGGTAGCGTTGATTTGTATGCTATACCGTATGTGAGCAGTGGCACCAAATTCAACATTCAATATTGAAAAAATATACAATTAGAAGTAAGTGATTATTGATTAAATCTATGGAAAAATAAAATAGTTCAACTTTGGCCGATTTGTAGCTCTCCCACAAAATATGTGATATTGACGTACTGCCAAACGCATTTCATTCGAATAAGAGTCATAATTAAAAAGTTTGGCAACATCAAGCGATTGCGTCCATTGTAAACACGGTTCAGAATAGGTGCAAGCGTATTTAAATAATTGTGAAAATTAATCCCATAGTTTTCTAGTATTTTATCACGTATTCGTAGATTCCCGTGTGGCTAGTGTAATAAGTGAAATGTGGTTTGTGCAATTACGCAACGAAAATGTATGAGGGTATAGTGCAATTGAAGAGAAAACTTGGAGTCTAGCTCAAGTATATTCCTTAGTACGGTTATATCAATACGACGAATTTGTTGCGCAAAGGTAAGAAATTGTGTTGAAAATCTGTCTGCTCATTATTTTTACGAAATTTAAGTCTCCGAAACGTTTTTGTAGCTTTTAATTTTATTCAAGACCTATTTTTATTTGCCATGATGGGTTTATATGCTAGTAATGGACCCCTTAGTAGAAGCTTTGAACATTTTCGATGTATTCCATAAGAATTTATTAACTAAGGGCGATACGGTCAAAATTTGGTCAATATCAACTTGACGTATTTCTTTCAATTTTGCATTTAAAACCTGAACACCTCATTTTGAAGGTGTGTGTGTAGAATGTGCTCTATTTTGATTTTGAATTCACATTCAGTTGTCAAAATGCCGTCCAAGCAAGAAGAGCAGCGTATCAAAATTTTGCTCGCACATCGTGAAAATCGGAGCTACTCGCACGCAAAGTTGGCAAAATCGCTAAAAGTTGCCAAATCAACCGTTACAAATGTAATTAAAGTGTTTGGGAACGTTTGACGACAGCCAGAAGTCTGGATCGGTGGGAAATCGAAAACCGGAAGCCGCTGAGTCGACAAAGAGAGTTGCCGGTAGTTTCAAGCGAAACCCTAACCTATCTCTCCGAGATGCCGCAAATAAGCTGGGTGTATCGTCTGCAACCGTGCATCGGGCAAAAAACAGAGCCGGACTATCGACTTACAAGAAGGTAGTGACTCCAATCGCGATGATAAACAAAATGCGACGGCCAAGCGCGATCCCGGAGGCTGTACACGACGATGCTGACGAAGTTTGACTGCGTGGTAATGGACGACGAAACCTACGTCAAAGCCGACTACAAGCAGCTTCCGGGACAGGAGTTTTATACGGCAAGAGGAAGGGAAAGGTAGCAGATATTTTCAAGCACACGAAACTGTCAAAGTTCGCAAAGAAATATCTGGTTTGGCAAGCCATCTGTACCTGTGGCTTGAAAAGCAGCACTTTCATAGCTTCCGGGACTGTCAACCAAGAAATTTACGTGAAAGAGTGTTTGAATAAACGTCTGCTGCCTTTCCTGAAGAAACACGGTTGTTCCGTACTGTTTTGCTGGTTGGCATCTTGCCATTACGGTAAAAAGGCCATGGAGTGGTACGCCGCCAACAACGTGCAGGTGGTTCCCAAGGACAAGAACCCTCCCAACACGCCAGAGCTCCGCCCAATTGAGAAAATACTGGGCTATTGTCCATAGCGGAACCTAAAGAAGACCAAAGAAACTGCTAAGGACGAGTAGCAGTTCAAGGCAAACTGGCTTTCTGCGGCGAAGAGGGTGGACGAAGGTGGCTGCTACAAAATCTGATGGCAGGGGTCAAGCGTAAGACCCGGCAATTCGGATTTGGAAAAGCGGAAGCCTAACTGAATATTTTTCCTGAATTTTTATACTAATTGAACTAGAAAAAGAAATTTAATTTGATTTTTTAAATAAAAGATTTCACCGATTTACACGTGTTTTCCCTTGACCAAATTTTGACCGTATCACCCTTTATTCGTACAACAATCCCACATTTGATGAAAATAACTAGTTATTTACATACAATTATAGTAAACTCTATTTTTGAGGTTTGGTTTTCCTGGTAAACATCAATAATTTGCGCTGATCATAATGTGCCTTTTTTGGACCCATTTGCTTATTTTGGACCCGGGTCTATAATGCGCATTATAGACCCGGGTCCAAAATACGCATATCAACTAATTTGATTGAAATGATTGTTCTGACGCTGCTAAACCAATTTGTAATCTCGTATACGTATTCGTTTTACGATGTCTATAGACAAATAGGGTAACGCATATATTTTGGACTTGTATATATTATAACCACCTTCAAATAGAAAACATTCTAAACGCATCCAATGTGTTACAACACCTGTGTTGAAATCTATCTAGCTACAATCTAGGTATTAAATAAAACTATTACAATCTGTGATGCAGTTTCTCATATTTTCAGGGACGATAGGGAATGATATTTGAGGAAAAAATTGTTCTACGCAGATCGTCAAATCTCATATTTTACGGAGTTGTTGAACTTTTATTTTTTTGGTACATGTTAGTCTTAAATTGGCTGTAACTTAAAATTATGTTATTTAGCAAGATTCTATTTGGACGTCCGATGCCAAACAATTGGCGTAACTGTAGTAGAGATGACTATCTGCTAACTCTTCTGGAAAAAAACATAGCTGTTTTCCGGAAGCCGTGTGGTACTGTTTCGAAAACATTTGAGCTATTATATTCTTCTCCTTGGACACCAAGCAGCGCGGTTATCAAGTGTGCACGGTTGGGTTGAAATCAGGCACAACATGTTGCATTCAAATTAAAAAAAAACTAAGCAAGATAGAAAGTTTGTGTCAAACAGAGAGATGTAGAACAAGTTTAAAGCCATATTTTTGTTCTATCAACCACTGCTGTTTTTTTTTTATAAAAACCCTTAAAAAATGAGAAGTTTAACACATTTTTATCCCTAAGACACTAAATTACAACAACTCAACATTTAAATGTAAACTTTAAGTAGATAACATTCTTAACTTTCGAATGAACACACATTGATTTTTTAAAAGTAATCTGTAAAGTTTTACCGAATTCTCAACAGCTGAACGTTCAGTAATCCGATTTTACGGATTTCGGTAAAAGTTTATCTGTAAAATTTCACCGAAATCTGTAGAAAAGCATTACCGAACGATCAGCTGTTGAGAATTCGGTAAAACCTTACAGATTTCTGTAAAAACATCAAAGTGTGTATATAATGTATTTTACAGCAAAGTGAACAAAATACATACATGACCAGAATATATTCGTTCCCGTACACTGATAGAAAAGTAATGATTATATATTTGTGTCCGACACATAATTTTTTGCAATTTGATCAACAAATGATAGCTATGTTTAACCACTCATACTTCCTATGTGTACACAACACCACTTATACTTTTCATTTGTCAAATATGTGTTTCTCAGTAGGCTCTGTTTATGTGTGAACAAATCAGTTTTATGTGGCACTTTCCATGGATATGAACAAAGTTGGTTAAATACGGTACATTTACCCTAGTTGATTAAGTTGTAACATGAGCGCGTATACAACATTTTTTATGTGGAATACAAAACAGACATACTCACTCAGATTATTTTACAGAAATCTGTAAAATTTTACCGAATTCTCAACAGCTGAATATTCGGTAATCCGATTTTACGGATTTCGGTAAAATTTTAACCGAAACCGGTAGTTTTTTTTAACAGATATCTGTAAAATTTCACCAAAATCCGTAAAATCGGATTGCCGAACGTTCAGCTGTTGGAATTCGGTAAAACTGTACAGATTTCTGTATAAAAATTGAAGTGTGTATAACACATTATTTTTTATATCATTATTCAAGCATGTAAGGTCAACAATGAACATTTAGCCATAGGGTATGTGTCCCTTGACTCAGCCTATTGTGTAACCCGTGATCACATTTTTCATTATAACACAAAGTTTTTAAGCTGTAAGCGAGATTCAACTAGTTATACACTTGCAAAGATAAGTTTGATAAGACATTTGGTAGCATGTATCACTAAAAGTTAAACAAGTATTTTTATAATGCCATAAACTTGTTATTTTAGCTATGTGAACAGTTAGTTTTTAACGTGTAACTATTTTCTACACATCCAGACTGCATTACTTGCATTGTCGATTCAATTCAGCCCAATTTAGATCACTTGAAATCGTGTAGATCATCTGTTCACAGCTTAACCAGTGAAATCATGATGCCCCAAAAGTTCAAGAAACCGAAGATTACGCGGAAGTGACCAACTATAAGATGATTAATACTGTTTAAATTTTTTTGGATTACATCTATCAAGCTAATAGCCACATGATTTTGTTGATTATCGCTAAATTAATGACACATTTGGTACATAGGCCGAATGAAGGAGCTAGGCTAACATTACATCCCCTCACCCTATTTGAAAATTCAACAATCCTTCAAAACACCGCCGGTCTGGCTATCGTTCTTCAAACGTGACAATTTCCCCAAGTAACCACGAGGCTGTAATATCATGCATATATAGGGCATATGTATTACATCTAGTGCATCATTGAAGTTGGATTAAAGCTGAAAAGGGCTCCACTAAGATCGACCTAATGCTATATGTTTTGTAATGTCATAAGACATTGCTAAAGTAGCATTACTGTATTGGTAATGCATAACTACATTCTTAAGCTAATCTAACGCTTCATTACTTGACAACTGTTGAATTGATGCGATCCCGCAATACCATTGTTGATTTTGGGGTGATTAAGTGCAATAATATAATGCTTGTGGTTACTTGGGTCTGATCCAATTTTGTGATCATAAACAACTTCTTCAATTCTGCGTTCAGTTCGTTTTTCCTCAGATTTAGTTTTTCCTCAGATTGATTACTTCATTAGATGATGCTGCATACGAACCTTCACGATGCGGCTGGGAAAGATCATCCAGATTATCCGTAAAGCCTCTATAAAAGTAAAAGCACCTACATGAATTTTGTTCCAGTCTTCGACCTATAATGCAAAACTTGTGAGGTTTGTACAAATGGGTCGAAAGCGAGTGCTGGCCCTAATTGCCAACTCCAAAATGCCACCAAATTCATCCAATCTGAGATCACTTTGTATTGGAAGACTTTGCGTTGCGTTTGGTAGACGGGCCGTTTGGTAGACCTCTCCTAAGGAGTGTATCGAAAAGTAGTTATAAACATTCGATGCGTTATTACGCATAAACTACTGTATATATTTTTAGCGTGTAAGCGCCATTTGCTTTGTTTACATGTCAAAAATGATTATTCGGTTCATTCATTTCCGTTGATAAAGTTGTATTCAAAATGTCGCGAATTGAATTTGAGACTAAAAAGAAAATTCTGCAAACTTGGTGCACCGAAAAGGGTGTTACTTACAACCAGATTGCGAAAAGAGTAAATGTTCACCCGGCAAGTGTAAAACGCATCATCAGAAAAGTTTGGTAAGGAGTGCTCCTCAAGGATTTACCAAGAAGTGGCCGGAAACCCGGCTCCAGCAACCCCGATTTGGACCAAAAAGTTGTGGATTATATTCAACGGAACAAATCTGCCTCTACTCGCGATCTAGCCAAGAAGTTCAGGACCAGCATCGGAATGATTCAACGAATCAAGCGCAGGAATGACTTGAAGACGTACAAAAAGCAGAAAGTGCCCAAACAAACTCCGAACAAAAGTCTCGTGCCAAAACCAGGGCTCGAAAGCTGTACAGCTGCATTTTGGACAATGTCGACCAGTGCATTTTGATGGATGACAAACATACGTTAAAGAAGATTCAAGAACGCTACCGGGGCCGCAGTTTTATACTAAATCTGTTGGGAACGTGTGCCAACCGCAGATACGACTGTTGCGATGGAGAAATTTGGTCAGAAGGTGCTCATTTGGCAAGCTATTTAGACATGTGGCTTGCGTTCTTCAATTTTCTATACAAAAGGAACTATAAATGCTGAGATTTATCAAAAGGAATGTTTGAAGAACAGGTTGCTACCATTGTATAGAAAGCACCAGTCCCCTCCTCTCTTCTGGCCAGATTTGGCATCGGCACATTACGCCAAATCCACTCTACAGTGGCTGACGGAGAATAACATCAAGTTCGTAGAAAAAGACATCAACCCACCAAACTGTCCCCAGTTGCGACCGATCGAACGCTATTGGGCAATAGTCAAGCGTATATTTAAGAAGGATGGTACAGTGTCCCAAAACATGACCGATTTTAAGAAAAATTGGGCAGCGGCATCCAGGAAGTGCACAAAGGTCACTGTGCAGAATTTGATGGCAGGTGTCAAATCAAAGGTACGGGCATTCTACAGAAATGAACATGATGACTAGTTTTTCCGTTTGGATCTTTTGTAAACATGTTAAGCTATAATAAACTGAAATAGTATGTTAATTTTAACCATGTTTTCATGCCTATTTTATTATTTGGAAGTTTATAACTACTTTTCGATACACTCCTTAGCTCTTCCAGACCAGCTTTTCCTGAGACAATACTTCACGGTAGAGCGTGGAATTTTATACTGCTTGCACGCCTGTTTTATCGGAACATGGTTTTGAATCGCTCGAATTCACTGTTGCACTTCAGATTCCATGTAAGTATGCTTACATTCATTAATTTTTCCCATTTTGATCAACAATTTCCAATTTAGACGGTGAGCATAAAATAAGTTCAGTTTGCTAACAAAAATAAATGAGGGGTTGGAAATAGGCAACAAAGCACTTCCAGCAGTCGTATAATGGACCCTCTTGTTTTTATATCTGCATAGTAAAATTGAATATAAGTACTATTTATTAACGTGTTGAAAATGCCTTTTTATTATCTACATTAATTGTTATGTTATATATTCTCCGTGCGAGGAGTAACGATTATGATGTAGAAGGAGATGTTCGCTCATCACCATGAGGCACAAAGAGTGAACAACAATGTTTTTGGCTAGAATGAAAGATATGAAGAGAAAGTTTTGATAGTTCCGCTAGTGTGCGGCAGGATTCAACAGCCTGTTGAAGTGGCGGACTTAATCCGTGCTCCTTCAACCTACCCCGCAGTGGGATGTTAGGCAAAAATGTCCTTGGTTCGAGTACCACTGTATACATGCCCTTTTCGCTCAATTTTCCTAAAAACATCTGTTACATTTCCAATCCTGCCGCACACTAGCGGAACTATCAAAACTTTCTCTTCATATCTTTCATTCTAGCCAAAAACATTGTTGTTCACTCTTGGTGCCTCATGGTGATGAGCGAACATCTCCTTCTACATTTTTATTATCTACAATTTATTTATATGATCAGTTTCCTTTTTTCTCTCCTGTAACGAAAATACTTACAAATCACTGTACCATGCAGTGCTCAGGTAAAAATAATTAATAATGATGTTTTATGTGTGAAATTTGTGAGGAATGATATTCTTACCTATGTTTTAGACTTAATACTATGTGTTTTAACTGACAATGCTTAGGTTAAATACGATAATAACGAAACAATTGCAAAAATATGGCAGGGTGTCCATTATACGCACAGGGTCCATTATACGCATACAATCCCTATATATTTTTGGCATTTTTGGCTGCGTCCATTTTACGTTTGAAGTTGGATGACTGCAGAATGTGATATATATATATATATATATATATATATATATATATATATATATATATATATATATGTATATATATATATATATATATATATATATATATATATATTTATATATATATATATATATATATATATATATATATATATATATATATATATATATATATATATATATATATATATATATATATATATATATATATATATATATATATATATATGTACTATGGTGAGCAGCATAGGTTCCGCTTGCCTAATTCTTATCCAATAAAGCTGAACTTTTCTCTGATCAATCCATGACGTTACCACCAACACATTGCAATCGTGGAATGCATGTTTTCTCGATTTTCCTTAAATACCTTAAATCATAAAAAAAAAAATCTCCCATTCGGAGCAATAACCTCAAGCCGTCTGGGCCGATGTGATAAATGGTTTCCAATGTTCCTATTGCAAATGCAATAGCGATTCAACCGAAAGCTATGCAACGGTTCCGATCCAAAAAAGGACTCAAATATCACAGCTGTGCATATCGGCTTAGCACGTCAATATCTTGTCTCTCTCTCTACACAATCGAGATCCAGTCGAACTGCAACCGAACATCGACCATTGCGCGCCATTTATTAGCGGTTGATTTGTAGATGTACGGAGGTCTGCCAGAACCAGAATTCTCTTTTTTTTATTAGGACGTGTTCGTAGCTTCGTGCTGCTGACTGCAGCTGATTTGGATCGAAAGCCGGAATTGATTGGGATATGAAAAATTTGACAAATGTTCTTCTTCGGCGGGAGAGAAAATATGAGGGAGTCGTCTGGTTGGTAGGCGATAAGCGTAGGGTTCTGGTCAGATTCAAACCACACTGCTTTTGTCCATTTTACTTTTACTCTGTGCAGCAATTGGGAATAGTATTGAGATTTACCCCACAGCTTCGGTTCCTTTCTCTAGATCACCCTCTCAGGTAAGGCAGTACGATCCTGGGGAAGGCGATCCCGGCTGAAAGGCTCGTAATTTCTTCCGCACACCGTCGTCACTTAGTTCAAAACGAGGTACATTGTTCGGCCAGCTGTTGCCACATCGTGGGAACAAAGCATTGTAGTGTTGCAGCAGCAACCAGGGACGTTTTGCTTCCTGCAGTCTGCTGGCACAAGAGAATCCGGCAGGAATTAAGACAAGCTCGCTTCCGCCAATGATGTGCCTTTTTAGGGTTCATATTGGATTGGGAAAGTGGTGCAAAAGTGCCTTCCGTCGAACAAAAGATTTTCCTATCCGGGTTTTCGTCCACAACGATGGTGCCGATATGGTGGTAGAAAAGCATTTGCGCTCGTTCGGTTTGGCTTTTGGGCTCGTGTGTGGGGAGAAAACTTTATTATTAAACATGTATGCAACATTATGCATGGTGGAATTTGTCTGCCTGCAGCGCAAGTGGCTGTTCTACACGTTCAATTTTAATTTCCACTTGCGATATCTGCAATGCTGATCTCAGTCCGTACAGCAATTAGCAGTAGTTTTCACATATGGCCCATCTGCAGTGTCGAGCAAAGGTTGGCCGGGGAGTGATTTGTATTGCAAATATTGCAGCTAGTTTCTCGATCACCATTGGCATTAAAGCATCGTTTTCCAGCGCTCATGTCACGGAATTGAATATCAACTGACGGGGCATGTAATTCTAGATAGATATAAATAAACATTATTATTAGTTCAGCTTAAATTCAAATAATTGGTAGGACGCAAAGACAATTTTGGCCTTTCTCTGAAGTCAAACCATTGCACAGTGGGAAAAAAGTGCCCGAAACGCGAAAGAATTCAATAACTCAGCTCGGAGTGGAACGATTTCTGTAAATGATGCCTTTACTTAAGGGTGTCCACGATGAAATTGCCACACTATGAAATTGCTCTAACTTTTTAACCGTTGGGTAGAATTTAATGAAAATTTTAGTGGATTTAGTTCATAGTGCATTATTTACATCCTTATTGCGCATTCATCACGAGAACAAGGATCTTTCGCATCGTTCCATCGCTAAAACGTTGGGAGTCGCGAATTCCACGGTGTCGCGAGTGATTAAGCGGTTCGAGGAACGGTTGACCACCGATCGGAAGCCCAGAAGTGAAGGAAAAAGTATTCCGTACAACACCAAAAATCACAACCGCGTAGTTGGGGCCTTCAACCGAAATCCGAACGCCTCCGTTCGGGATGTGGCTAAGAAGCTGCACCTAAGCCGAAGTTTTGTCCAGAAGGCCAAAACTATGGCTGGGCTTCGAACGTTCAAGGTACAAAAGGCCCCTAATCGCGACGAGAAGCAAAACAAGTCCGCCAAAACCCGTACCAGGAAGTTGTACCTCAACATGCTGACGAAAGTTGAATGCTGCATCATGGACGACGAAACATATGTGAAGGCCGACTTCAAACAGATCCCCGGCAACCTGTTTTTCACGGCCAAGGATAAGTTCAGCGTTCCGGAGCATGTCCGCACTCAGAAGATGTCCAAATTTGCGAAGAAATTCCTAGTTTGGCAAGCCATCTGCACGTGCGGGAAGCGGAGTGCACCTTTCGTGACCCAGGACACGATGAACGGACAGGTGTACATAAAAGAGTGTCTCCAGAAGCGGCTGCTTCCTCTCCTGAAGGCCCACAACGTCCCAACAATCTTCTGGCCGGATTTGGCCTCATGCCACTACTCCAAGGACGTGCTGAAGTGGTATGCGGACAATAAGGTCAATTTCGTGCCGAAAATGTTCAACCCTCCCAACACTGCGGAGCTCCGCTCCATCGAGAAGTACTGGGCGATTATGAAGCAGCACCTTCTTAAACGACCTAAGGTAGTGAAGACAGTCGAGGAACTGAAGAAAGTATGGGTTTACATGCAAAAAACGGTTGATTCACAGGTTGTGCAGAATCTTATGGCCGGGGTTAAGGCCAAGGTGCGGGCATTTGCGTATGGACTGTAAATAAAATACGAATAAAATGATAAAATGAAGTTTAATAGTTATTTCTCAATCCCTGAAAATTTGATGGCAATCGGATGAAAACTCGAATTTTGCGAATCAATTTTGTGTGTGGCAATTTCATCGTGGACACCCTTTAAAAGGAAAATTTCTAAGCAATTGAATAGACGTGGTCACGTTGGCCGCACGGTACTGCTTGGGGAGCAAATGAGCTCATTTTACCCTGGTTCCCTTAAAATTTCTTTGCTGTTCAAAAATTTCTTTGCTCGGTGTGACTCAAGATCAACATGATGATGTCAGCCTTATGTAAAATTGTCAGGAAAATTGATTGAAATAGGTTTAATTTACTGCATGGCTCTGTGAATATAGATATGGCTGATTTTACCCTAATTCCCCTAATATTTTCATGTTTTCACAATTTTCTTTGCTCGGTGTGACTCAAGATCAATAAAATAATACTAGTTCTTTGTAAAATTTTCTGGGAAATCGATTGAAATTAGTTTCATTTACCGCACGGCTCTGTGAACGTAGATATGGCTGATTTTACCCTGATTTCCCTAACTGTTTAAACAGTGTTTATCATAACTTTATTTGGTTGGAAGTAAGCAAGATTAACAAATTAAGACTAGTCCTTTGTGAAATTTGCTGAGGAATCGATTGGAACTGCACCGCACAGCTCTGTGAACAAAAATATGGTCGATTTTACCCCGATTCCTCTAATTGTTATTCAGATAATGCTCTGCTCGGTGTGACTCAAGAACAACCAAATAAGGCTAGTCCCATGTGAAGTTGCCTAAAAATCGATTGAAGTTGGTTTCATTAACCGCACGGCTCTGTGAATGAAGAAGATATGGCTGATTTTACCCTGATTCCGTTAACATTTTAGTTTTTGTTCGGTGTTTTTCAAAAGCAACAAAATAAGGTTAGTCCCATGTGAAATTTTCTGGAGTCTTGATTGTAGTTAGTTTCACCACTCTGTGAAGATATGACACATTTCACCCTGATTCCCTTAGTATTTTTTTTTAATTGGATCTGTCTATGGATCTAAAATTCCGCCTATCGGTAAAATTTGCCTGTCTTTAATTTTAATGTAAGGAGCTATTCATAAACCACGTAGACTTTTCTGGAGGTAGGTGTGTTTGACCAAAGTCTATAGACGCTCCATACAAAAATTCAAATAATTGTATGGAGAAAAGTCAACGTGGGGGGATGCGGGGGTTTGAGATTTTCAAAAATGAGTCTACGTGGTTTATGCACAGGCCCTAAGTGGGACACTCTTACGCTGAACTGACCCGGCTTGACGTGCCGCAAGGGCTCAACAGGGATTCTTTGTCCTGAAGCTAAGAGTTTAGTTTTTAATATCTAAAATCTTTAAATCTCAAAATATAAAAAATATAAAAATTTATATATTTAAAAATCCACATATCTAGAAATTTTAAAATTATACAATCTAAATATCTAAATATCTAAAAACCTAATAACCTAAATATCTTAAAATCTAAAAATCTACAAATCTAAAAATCTTAAGATCTTAAGATCTAAAAATCTTAAAATTTCAAAACCTAAGAATCTCAAGACCTAACATTTCAAAATCTCAAAATTTAAAAATCTCAAAACTACAAA
This sequence comes from Aedes japonicus, assembly GCA_034211315.2. Taxonomy (NCBI): domain Eukaryota; kingdom Metazoa; phylum Arthropoda; class Insecta; order Diptera; family Culicidae; genus Aedes; species Aedes japonicus. The sequence continues at coordinate 51,206 of JASCZW010006739.1, forward strand.
ATCTAAAAATATTAAAATCTTAAGATCTAAAAATCTTAAAATCCCAAAATCGCAACATCTCAAAATCTCAAAATTTCAAAATCTAAAAATATTAAAATCCTAAAATTTTAAAATCTTAAACTCTAAATTTCTAAACATCTTAAAATCTAAAAATCTCAGAATCTTAAATTCTAAAAATTTAAAATCCTCAAATCTTAGTTTCTAAAAATCTAGGTATCTATAGATCTTAAAATCGTAAAATTTAATATCTTAATATCGAAGTATCTGAAGATCTAAAAATCCTAAAATTCTAATCCTATTAATCTAAAAATTTTAAAATCTTGAAATCTTTAAATCTAAAAATCTAAAAATCCAACTATTTGAAAATTTAAAAATCTAAAAATCACAAAAAATCTGGATATCTAAGAATCCAAAAATCTTAAATTTAAATTCCTCAAATCTAAGTATCTAAAAATCTAAAAATCTAAGGATCTTAAAATCTGAAAATCTAAGTATCTTAAGATCTAAAAATCTAAAAATCCTTAAGTCTTAAAATCTACCAATCTAAATATTTGAAAATCTTAAAATCTAAAAATCTAAACATGTGAAATCTAAATATCTAAAAATTTCAAAATCTAAAAATCTTAATATCTCAGACTCTAAATATCTAAAAATTTTAAATCCTCAACACCAAAAAATCTAAAAACCTTCTTGAATCTAAAAATCTAAATCTTAAATCTTAAAATCTTAAAATCTAAAAATCTTAAAATCTAAAAATCTGAAAATATATAAAATATAAAAATCTTGAAATCTTTAAACCGAAGAATACAAAAATCTAAAAATATAAAAATCTAAAAACTTTAAATTACAAATATTAAAATCTTTTCAAAAATTCAGAGATTTTGAAACTCGGCCACAACATTTTTCTGTTTATACTGAGTTAAACTTCTGGCAAAATATGAGTGCAATCAGTTTTAGAAAAAACCTTGACAATAATAGAAGAAAACCCGCCAAAGCCGTCATTTTCTCTATCTTTAAATTTGAGAATTAAAATAAATAAATAAATAAAATTCTTAAGATTAAAAAATTTAAGAAGCTTGAAATATCAAAACCTAAATAAATACACAATAAAAAAATCCAAATTGCTATAAAATTCATATATTTAGGAGCTTAACGATCCAGCGATAAATCAAATGTAATAAAATTCAAATTAAGAGCAAATATACCAAACTATCAATGTTCTTACAACATTATTACAATCACGTTTTCACTTTGCACTGATTTACCGGTTAATTAAGTGGTTAGCCAAGTTTTTTGATTCGAGATTTGTCATGTTCAAATAAAAACATTGTTTTCGCGACGATGGTTTAATTCGACAAATATTTTGTCCAATTTGTATTTCGGTGATATTAGTGTCAATATATCGACACAATTTTTTCATAAAGGCCTAACTGACAAACGTAATCAATGGCTTTTTCCGCGAGTTTCTTGTCATTGAAAACTCGCCTAATCAATCCACCACGGTCATTTCAAAGAAGAAGAGTTCACCTATCCAATAGAATTAAAGGCCTACATGAATTTTAAGGAAGAAGTCATTATTTACGTTTGTCAGTTAGGCCCTCATGAATAATCTTTGTCGATATATTAATTTTAAAAAACACCCCTTATTTATACAGTCTATTCAATGCAAAAATCTGGCCTGTCCAATCACTGAAAATTTACACTGATCGTTAAAGATATTTTTTGAACTTTCTCTGAACAAACTCTATTTGTTTTAGACTACGAGCGTTCAGACTACGAGCTATATCAATTGATATAGCCAATATTTATATGAGCCGGCAGATGCATTATTTCCAGTAAAAACTAGATGTACGAACATTGACATGAAGCTAGTCTATATCAAGTGGTATAGCTCGTAATGATGACACATTACATTTTCTTTTATTTTTGACAAAATTATGATATAACATTAAATAAATTTACCGGTTCGTTATATATGAAGAAAATATGAAAGTTTGTAGGATACCTTTGCCCAACCATATTTAATACACTACCTAAGCAAAGATAGATTGTTGTGTTTGATGCGCCAGTATTCACTACAATATTTAGTTTCTTTCTGAATTATTGGTAGCCTCATACCTAGGAATGTGTTTTCGCTGGATTTCAATCCCAATGCATTTTAAATGTGGCTAGATTTTTGATTTTCCGTGTCAAAATTCCGTCAATCTCAGCCCTTTGAAATTACATGAGAACAAAATGCTTGGACAAGATTCCCGAGGAGGTAGGCTACCTTAACCGTTTTTAATTTCAAGACAATCGGAGTTATGAGTTTTTGCTTTGCTTCGTTTAAACATACATTGCAAAACACTTTGTCAGGAAGCAGATGATGTGTAAAACCATTTTTGACATGTTTTAGTGCACCAATTTTTTTCTACACATCGCTGGTTCGATTACCATTATTTGTGGTATCAATATCAATATGTACACTTGTGATGCAAATTTTGTCGATATTTCATTATTTTTAAATTCAAACTCTCTCCCGAAATTTCCAAAAGTCGAAACACGAATATGTACACTGAAGTTTCTAGAACGAAACGACAGAGCTGATCACTGTTTCACACGCACACCCTCTGGATGATACATCGCATAGAGATGTCATAATTTACCATTAGTAATAAAGGCAGGTTTCTGAAGGGCTAATAAACTTAACTGAAGGGATACATGCCACCGTATGCATTTTTTATCGGCGCGTCTCAATCGTCGGCGTCGGCGGCGTGGCGCTGCGGCGCACAGATCTAGTCCCATGTAGAATTTTGAGCAAAATTGATTGGAGTTTGTTTTGTTCACCGCACAGCTCTGTGAACGAAGATATGGCTAATTTTACCGATTCCTTTAATATTGTTATGTTATTCAGAAATTCCTGTACTCTGTGTGACTCAAAATCAACAAAACTATGGTAGTCCTGTGTAAAATTTTTTGGACAATCGATGGGTTTTAGTTTCGTTCACCGCAAGACTCTTTGAACGAAGATATGACACAGTTTAGCCTGATCAAGACTAGCCGTTTTTAAATTTTGAGTCACACCGAGCAGCGAAATTTCTGAATGACCCAAAAATGAGGAAATTTACGAATATAACGAAAATATTAGGGGAATCAGGGGAAAACAGGAACTTATTCGTTCACAGTGCCGTGCGGTAAACGAAGTCAACTCCAATCGATTCCCCAGAATTTTTTTCAAATAACAAGCATTATTTTGTTGATCTTGAGTCACACCGAGCAGAGATACTTCTGAATAACAAAAAAAATTTACGGTAATTAGAGAGAATTCGGCCATACCTTCATTTACATAGCCATGAATTAATGAGATTCTGGAAAAAAATGTACATACGACTAGCATTACTTTTTGCTGTAGAAACACACCGAACACATAAATTTCTGAATTACACAAAAATACTATGGAAATTAGGGTAAAATAAGTCATATCTTCATTCACAGAGCCATGCGGTGAACAAAACTAACTCTAATCGATTTTCCAGGAAATTTCACATGGGACTAGCCTTATTTCGTTGTTCTTTAATCACATCGAGCAAATTAATTTCTGAAAAACACAACAATATTAGGGGAATCAGGGTAAAATCAGCCATATCTTCATTCACAGAGCCGTGCGGTAAATGAAACTAACTTCAATTGGTTTTTCAGGCAATTTTACATAGAACTAGTCTTATTTCGTTGTTCTTGAATCACACCGAACAAAACAATCTCTGAATCACACAAAAATACTAGCGAAATTAGGGTAAAATCACACTTCACGTTCCGGCGCTGTGTCATACGGTGTTATAAGTGCGCGCGTCCAATATTACTCAGGTGTTTTTTCCGTGTAATTCGCGTTCGCCGTAACGTATAAGTACCGGTGTGTGAAGTGCTAAAGAAGCCGCGAGCAGTGAAGATTTGGTGAAAATCGCCCGAAAAACGGCTGATATAAGTGAAAAACTGTATGCGACACGTGTTTTGTTCGACCAAAACAAACAGCCATCGTCCGGCTGCCCGTCTGTTTCATTCAGTCGTTGTTAGTGTGGGTCTGGGTGCGACGGTGAAGATAACAAGAAAAAAAAAATGCCAAAAGTTTGTAATCTTTTTTCGAAAATTCGAAAAAGTAAAATGTGGTGTGCAACAGTGTCCTGCAGAAGTGTGTGGATACAGTGGGGCACAAAATTTTACGTACACGTACGTAAAATATACGTCGAAGGGACAAAGTAGGTAAGAATATTTCATTTTTACCTTGCTTTCGTTTGTTTGGGGTAGGCAACGGGTCACCGTTGCCAATTGTGTAGTTCCGACGTAAGCTAACATGGCGGCCGCTAGTAGCGGCGACCCGGGAGCGTCTGTTAAACGAAGACTTCCGGCATATATGGACCCGTTAAATAAATTTGGCGAATTGACTTTCCTTCAGCTGACTGTCAAAAACGAAACTCCTCTCCCAAAAAACCCTTTCGTAATCGGTAAATCAGTAGAGGCCTGTGCTGGTCCGATTAAGAATGCCAGAACTGAGGCTCAGGGGACCAAATACACTTTGAGTATCCGCGATCCGGCTCAAGTTGCCAAGCTGCTGCAACTGACAAAACTCATCGACGGAACCGAAGTGGAAGTTGCCTCGCACCCGAATCTGAACGTCAGCCGCTGTATCATCTCGTGCTACGACCTACTCAATATGGAGGAAAAATACATCCTAGAAGAGCTTATTCAGGATAAAGTTATCCGCGTCCAACGAATCACCAAGAACGAGAACGGTAAGAGAGTAAATACTACCGCCTTGATCCTCACGTTTTGCAAGACAACCTATCCGGAGTATAAAGGGCGATACGGTCAAAATTTGGTCAATATCAACTTGACGTATTTCTTTCAATTTTGCATTTAAAAAACCTGAACACCCCTCATTTTGAAGGTGTGTGTGTGTAGAATGTTGCTCTTATTTTGATTTTGGAATTCACTCTTCAGTTGTCAAAATGCCGTCCAAGCAAGAAGAGCAGCGTATCAAAATTTTGCTCGCGCATCGCGAAAATCCGAGCTACTCGCACGCAAAGTTGGCAAAATCGCTAAAAGTTGCCAAATCAACCGTTACAAATGTAATTAAAGTGTTTGGGGAACGTTTGTCAACAGCCAGGAAGTCTGGATCAGTGGGAAATCGAAAACCGGAAGCCGCTGAGAAGACAAAAAGAGTTGCCGGTAGTTTCAAGCGAAACCCTAACCTATCTTCCGAGATGCCGCAAATAAGCTGGGTGTATCGTCTCACAACCGTGCATCGAGCCAAAAACGAGCCGGACTATCGACTTACAAGAAGGTAGTGACTCCAAATCGCGATGATAAACAAAATACGACGGCTAAAGCGCGATCCCGGAGGCTGTACACGACGATGCTGACGAAGTTTGACTGCGTGGTAATGGACGACGAAACCTACGTCAAAGCCGACTACAAGCAGCTTCCGGGACAGGAGTTTTATACGGCAAAGGAAGGGAAAGGTAGCAGATATTTTCAAGCACACGAAACTGTCAAAGTTCGCAAAGAAATATCTGGTTTGGCAATCCATCTGTACCTGTGGCTCGAAAAGCAGTATTTTCATAGCTTCCGGGACTGTCAACCAAGAAATTTACGTGAAAGAGTGTTTGAACAAACGTCTGCTGCCTTTCCTGAAGAAACACGGTTGTTCCGTACTGTTTTGGCCGGATTTGGCATCTTGCCATTACGGTAAAAGGCCATGGAGTGGTACGCCGTCAACAACGTGCAGGTGGTTCCTAGGCGACAAGAACCCTCCCAACACGCCAGAGCTCGACCCAATTGAGAAATACTGGGCTATTGTCAAGCGGAACCTAAAGAAGACCAAAAAACTGCTGAGGACGAGCAGCAGTTCAAGGCAAACTGACTTTCTGCGGCGAAGAAGGTGGACAAGGTGGCTGTACAAAATCTGATGGCAGGGGTCAAGCGTAAGGCCCGGCAATTCGGATTTGGAAAAGCGGAAGCCTAACTGAATATTTTTCCTGAATTTTATACTAATTGAACTTGAAAAAGAAATTTAATTTGATTTTTTAAATAAACGATTTCACCGATTTACACGCGTTTTCCCTTGACCAAATTTTGACCGTATCACCCTTTATAAAAATCGGCCTTTTGCGTGTTGCCACCCGCCCATACTTCCCGAACCCGATGCTCTGCTACGGATGTTTCAGCTACGGTCATACTCGTGCCCAATGCCCCGGACCACAGCGCTGTTATAATTGCTCAGGCAATTTTCACGGGGAAGAAGAGTGCAGTGATGCCCCATCCTGCCGAAACTGCAAAGGAAACCACCGACCGACCAACCGCCAGTGTCCGGTACATAAAAAGGAAGTCGAGATTATTAAAATAAAGGTGAATGAGAATGTGAGTTTCCCGGAGGCCAGAAAACGCGTCGAATTAAAAACTGGAGGAAATAACGCGCAAGTTGCTGCACAGCAGAATGCGATAGAACAAAAGTTGAAGGAACTCAAAGCAGCCGTGGCAAAAAAAGATGAACAAATCGCCCGATTACTGGAAGAGGCTAAGAAGAAAGACGATCGCATTGATCAAATGATGGCTTTCATCAAGCAGATCAAGCAGCAAGCCGCCCAAGGAAAACCAAGCCACAACAGCGAAACCATCAGCCAAGAAAAGTCGCATTACAGTCGTGAGCAACGACCAGCCCTCACGACGTCCGGCCCCATCACTCGATCGAAGATCAACTCCCCAGCCGTTCAAGAATTGAAGCGTGGACGCCCCCCGAAATATAATTATAATAAACCAGTCACCTCACCGGACCTGAGCCCACCACTAAAAAAAACCGCCGTCACCCATGACCTCACGGAAATGGACTTCTCTAGCGAGGAGTTGGAAGTACCGCAGGCCCCCCTGGTAAAAGTCTTTGATAGTTCCACTACCCCTCATCGCATGGACCACAACGACAACCAAGGCATGAACACGGACAACGAGATAAATCGGTTTGGAAGTGGGAAAGGTGTAGTGCCTCTTCCGACGCAAGTACGGCAGGTTGAACGAGTCATCCGGGACGTCTCACCCCAACCCGTTGATGGCAAATTCACCTCCGTTGCCGATGGAAACACTTCTTATACCACGATATCGGAAAATTGGGATAGACGGCAGGGAGAAGGGGTAGCCCTTCTTTGCCCTGGTCGCCGCTCTAAACAAACGGATAGATTAAACACAGAAATAACTAACGCAAACAACAACACTTCTCTAAGATTCCGAGATTTCCCCGGTGCCGGCTATTGCCGGTGTATCTGGAAGCAATCGTGTAGTAGTTTCGGCAATGGCTGGTACTGTGGGGCAAAGCGTTCCCCAGGTCAGTACTCGTTTTTCCAATCCGTATGCAGATACTGTCTCGAAAAAATGTCCAGATCACCAGATCGCAGCAGTTCTCTCACCCGGAGAAGGCCCGTCTCGTCGAAGAAATATTACACAAAGCGCTTCCCCAGTGCTGTTGTCGGTGTTGGCAGAACTAGTGTAATTGTTTCGACAGCAGCTGATACTGTGGGACAAAACGTCCCACAGGCAAGTCAGAATTTTGTACCAACACCTGCGGAGGCTATCGCACCAACTTTTTCTCCCACAGACGGTCCGCCGATGCGAACAGAATCCACTTCGTCGTCTGCCACCCATTCCGTTCCGGGTAGTCACTCCGATGGCGTTTTCGCACTACAGTGGAACCTGCGTGGCCTCAGGGCTAATATCAGCGAACTGAAACTCCTCATCGCCGAGCTCGAGCCTCGCGTCGTGGCTCTACAGGAGACGAAGGCGAACCATACCGTCACCACACCAGACTTCGTCGGCAGGCACTACACGCTACTTCTGGAATCGAACAGCGTTCACTACTGGCAACACAAGGTTGGCCTTGCCGTCCGGGAAGGTATACCATTTGAGCGTGTGCAGATCGATACCACCCTGCACCTCATCGCTGTACGCATCGAGCTTGTTAGGCCAATATATCACTGAAACGACTTTTAGCAAACAGTTGGTGGTGTTGAACGACGGTTCGCATACTCGCATCGACCCGGCTACGGGAAACACTTCGGCTATCGATGTTAGCATCTGCTCCGAGAGTCTTGCTCCTAGGTTCACCTGGAGAACATTGTCAGACTCACACAACAGCGACCACTTCCCGATCACAGTGTCCATCCCTGGGTGGTAAATAATAGATCGGCTCGACAGAAGTGGCTGTACGACCAAGCGTATTGGTCGTTGTACGAGCGGCTTACAGCGGAAACTATCCAGCGACGAATTCCGAACAACGAACCAGTGGACGAATCGGGCCCAAGGCGGTACCGTGGTGGTGCCCAGAAACAAAAGCAGCAATTCGACAGCAGTGAAAGTGCCTTCGATTTCTTCGACGTCTTCAGCTATCCGATCCAGACCAACCCGAAGCATTGGCGAGGTTCCAGCAAGCAAGAGCAGCGACACGAAAGGCAGTCAACAAAGCGAAGGAACAGTCGTGGCAAAACTTCGTAGCGAAGATTTCACCGAGGAGCACGGCAACCGAATTATGGCGGACCGTAAACACTTTGTGTGGCAACCGGCAACAGCGCCCAGTAGTCCTCAAGCGAACGGACGGGTTCACAGACGGCCCCGAAGAAGTGGCAGAAGAACTGGCGAAAGGTCAGTGCCATCCAGCTCCATCATTTCAGATGGCGAAAGCGGCAGCTGAACGAGGGTCCATAGATTTTTCGCACAACAACGATGATGTGTATAACATCAACACCACCATGAACGAACTTCTGGGGGCCCTCGACAAAGGGCGAGGCACTTCAACAGGCCCAGATTCGATCGGGTATCCTCTGCTGCAACGTCTTCCGCTGTCTGTGAAAACGACACTCCTCAAGCTGCTGAATGATATCTGGGACAGTGACGAGCTTCCCGCCAGCTGTTGTCGTTCCAATACCGAAGCCGAACTGCAACGAATCCGGATCGAATGCCTTCCGACCGATATCGCTCACCAGCTGCATGGCGAAGCTCTTCGAGCGCATCATCAATCGACGGCTAATCACCGAGCTAGAGCACCGACACGTATTCTGCCGAACTGGAACGATCGCTGCCTACTACCGACGAACACTGCCTGATAGCGTCTTTGGACCTGTCGAAGGCGTACGACACCACCTGGCGACACGACATATTGCGAACGCTAAAGTCTTGGCGAATACGTGGTCGGATGCTGAATCTGCTCCAGAGTTTCCTCTCGGAACGGACGTTCCAAGTGTTCATAGGGGGACACGTGTGATGCCCGTTGGAGTCGATATTCTTTTGAACGTGGACGACATCATCCTCGTGGTACGACGTGCGAAAGGGGAATGCTTGCACCGAAAACTGCAGGCCGCTGTCAAAGCGGTGGAAAAGTGGGCGAAAAGCGTGGGATTTGCCATATCCGCAACGAAGTCGCAGACGTTTTACTGCAGCCCAACTGCGCGTCGAGATCCGGCGCAAGAGATCACCATCGATCGAACCCCCGTCCTTTAGACCAACCGTCTGAGGATCCTGGGTGTCACGCTAAACCGAACGCTGACGTTCAAGCCGCACTGCAAAGCGGTGAAGAAAGCATGCGAGTCTCGACTACGGATCCTGCAGATGATCGGAGCAAAACTCCCACGTGGCAACCGAGCAACCTTGCTGCAGGTGGGTTCGGCACTAGTCACTGCGAAGTTTATCTACGGTGTTGGATTAGTGAGCCTAGGAGGACCGGATACCCTGCAGACCCTAGCCCCAGCGTACAACAAAATGGTACGATACGTTCCGCAGCGTTTGTGACCAGCCCAATCATCTCGGCTATGGCCGAAGTTGGAACACTCCCTTTGAATTCCTTGCAGTTCAATCTGTAGCACGAACGGCTACCTGGATCCTAGCTAAAAGTCGAACCAACAGTACTCTTCCACTGATCCGGCGAGCATCTGAACGTATACTGGATATGACGGGTACCGAACTTCCTACTGTCGGCCATTCGACGAGACGATCGTGTATGGCACGCACGTAAACCATCGATAGTATGGAATGTAAAGCGAAGTGTACGAGCCGGTGATCCACCGGATAGAGTCCGTCCAGTCGTCCAACAGCTGCTTGCAACCAGATTCCACAGGTCAACAGTGGTCTACACCGATGGTTCGAAAAGTGAAGATACCGTTGGAGCCGCATTTTGCATGACTGGCCTCGCAGATTCGTTCAGCCTTCCGAAAGCGTGCAGTGTTTTCTCGGCAGAGGCGTACGCCATTAAGAGGGCGCTTTCGATACCAAACGTCAGTGCCGAAATGGTTATCCTTACGGATTCAGCCAGTTGTCTTCTGGCCCTACAATCAGGAAGGTCGAAGCACCCGTGGATTCAAGAAATCGAAGAGATTGTGCGTAACAAACTCGTTCGCTTCTGTTGGAGTCCGGGGCATTCTGGGATCAACGGAAACACTCAGGCTGATCGACTAGCAAACGAGGCCAGAGAAGAATCCGTCATAGATATGGCTATTCCGGGCGAAGATGCACTGCGAGCAGTGAAACAAGCGATAAGACGCCGATGGGACCAACAGTGGTACGAGGTCAGGGACGCAAAACTGAGGGAAGTGAAGTCCGACACGCGCAAGTGGATAGACCAGGCCAACCCAGCCGACCAACGTGCGCTAACACGCCTCAGGATCGGCCACACTCGGCTGACCCATTCTTTTCTTTTGAAAAAGGACACACCGCCCATCTGCGAATGCTGCGGAACCGAAACTAACGTGCGGCACGTTATTCTCCACTGTCGAAAGTTCGTGACAGAACAACAAGAAGCCGACATTAGCTCTACCAGCCTACATGATGCCTTGAATAACAGCGGAGGTAATACGGCGAAACTCCTGGCATTCCTGCACCAAACTGGACTGCTTGAACAGCTTTAGGAAGAACGCAGAGCACCCCACGGCTACGGAAATTTGGGATAGGGGGGAGGGGTAGCCCTCTCATGCCCAAGCCGGCGATCTACACCAGCGAACACTACCAATCTCACGAAAGCGGAGTCATCGACAGAACTACACAAGGCATTTCCCCAGTGCCGGCTGTTGCCGGTGGATCTGGAAATATGTGTAGTAGTTTCGTCAGCAGCTGGCACTGTGGGACACTGGCGTCACACAGTCTATTAAATCACCATCAGGTACTGTCTCGGTGATCTTTCCAGATCACAGCCAAGCCGCAGCGGTATCTCCAAACGACGTCAATTGAAACCACAGCATACCACTCGTCCACTCGGAGGAAATAACCGATTAGTCGCTACATATCCACCGATAAAATTGACGAAAAAGAAGAAAAGAAGTTAATTCAAGAAGAGAAAGAAAAAGAAGAAACGAAGTGAAGTCAAGAAGAAAGAGAAGAAAAGTTAGGAAATTTTGAATAAGCGAAGAAGAAATGAGAAACTAAAAACCACTCTGTATATTCAACCACTCTGTACATCTGAGCTCAGTTTATCCGACACGAATGCACAAGAATGTGTAAAGTTTCGCAAATAAACAAACAAACAAACAAACAAACAAACAGGGTAAAATCAGCCATATCTTTATTCACAGAGCCGTGCGGTTAATGAAACAAACTTCAATCGGTTTTTCAGGCAATTTCACATTAGACTAGCCTTAATTTGTTGGTCTTGCGTACCTCCGACCAAAGAAATTTATGATAAACACAACAATATTAGGGGAATCAGGGTAAAATCAGCAATATCTTCGTTCACAGAGCCGTGCGGTAAATAAAACCAATTTCAATCGATTTCCCAAAAAAATTTACAAAGAACTAGTATTATTTTATTGATATTGAGTCACAAAATAAAATCAGCCATATCTTCATTCACTGAGCCGTGCGGTTAATGAAACCATCTTCAATCGATTTTTCGGGCAATTTTACATGGGACTAGCCTTAGTTGGTTGTTCTTGAGGCCCACCGAACAAAGCAATCTCTGAATAACGCATAACTATTAGGGGAATCGGGGTAAAATTGACCATATCTTCTTTCACAGAGCCGTGCGATGAACTAAACTACTTCCAACCGATTTCTCAGCAAATTTTACAAAGGACTAGTCTTAACTTGTTGATCTTGCTTACTTCCAACCAAAGAAATTTTTGATAAACACAAAACTATTAGGGGAATCAGGGTAAAATCAGTCATATTTTTATTCAAAGAGCCGTGCGTTGAACGAAAAGGACTAGCATCATCATGTTGATCTTGAGTCACACCGAGCAAAGAAATTTCTGAACAACAAGGAAATTTTAAGGGAACCAGGGTAAAATGAGCTCATTTGCTCCCCAAGCAGTTCCGTGCGGCCAATGAGACCACGTCCATTTGATCCATTTGAAATCGTTCCACTCCGAGCTGAGATATTGAATTCTTTCACGTGTCGGGCACCTTTTTTCCCACTGTGGCATTGTGTATCTTGAAAAAATTAGCACAAGTTTCGATCCTCTATGAACTAAATGTTTGAATCATCATCTGCCGTTGCTAAAAATCCATACAAGAGGACAAATTCGTCTTATGTTTGAAGGCAAAGGGCTACCGATAAGCAGTCACCTGTACTAATATCCCACCAAATCTGAAACTAAACACTTTCAAGTAATACCGCCACGTTGATTTAAACTCATCTGCTGAACTCAAATTGCGATGAACAGCGGCAACCCTTTCCAAATATTTAGGTTACAACCCATAACTTCGAAAAACCCCGTCTGGTGCCATTAATGGGATGCTTCTACAAATATCGCTATTGCAGTGATAGTTAGCTCTGCTCCCCCCATATGCAGCACAGGCTTTCACAGGGCCCGCGGAACCCATCATCGGTCACGTTGTCCGATCCGATACAACATTGAACACATGCACTCACTCACACTACTGGTGCACTCGCATTGGTGATTAGCATATTTTTCGCCCAAAACTAATCATCTGTGTGTACTTATTTGCTCATTAAATTATTCATTTGCTTAATGCTATTTATTGCAAACGCAGCCAGCGCCATGAGTTTTTCGAGTGGCCGAGGCCTACTTGATGACGGGCGGCAATCGACACTGTCATTGGGGAGCAAAAAAAAATTTTTTATATTTATTCGTATTGAAGGGAAATTGCGAATGTGTTATTTGAATTAATGCTCTTTTCGCCTTTTGAATAAAATGCAAATTTTCGGCAGCTGTTTTGAGTGCCCGGGTATAAGTGACATTAATGTATGTTTTGCTGTTGTTGTTTTTTTCCCCGGTATCCTGTGACTCTAGAATTTGCTGTCTAGGTCAAATGGACGTTTGGTGGATGAGGATGCACTCGGAAGTGGGTGGTTATTTAAATGAAAATAAAATTAATATATAGTTTTATGATGGCCAATTCACTGTCAATTAATTTGGCCCCGGCAAAATGAATGCGATTATTTCAGCGGATACATGAGCCATATGCTGCCGCTGCTCCGGGGTGTAATTCTCTCTGCTGTTGATAGAGCTTAAGGGTTTTCGGTTTTTGGGTTAATGTGGGCTCATTTTAGATTGCAAATATTATTGATAAACATTGAAATTTACGATGGGAGCAACTGAAATCGTTTAAAGTATTACCGTTAAATATTGCAATTGGTAAGGTTCTAAAGATTTTTTCGTTACATGCATATTTTGTTGTTGTAATCGAAGTAAGCATAGAGCATAAGCAACCAACCTATGCAGTTGTTATGCACTCTGTTATGTATTGTAGTAGCATAGCAACGCCTAGCAACCATGGCAACGTAGGTTGTTGATACGAAAGAAATTAGATAATAAATAATAATAAATTAAAGTCAGTCCACCTAACCGGTTGCATAATTATTACTCTGCAAAAGGTTATGGGCCCAGGATTGGGCATAGCCGCAGGGCTGGTAGCGAGTCACTTTTTAGTGACTTGGTCACTATTTTGAGTCTTGTCACTAAAAAGTCACTATTTGCATCCAAAAGTCACTAAAGTCACTATTTTTTGGGAAATGGTCACTAAAGTCACTATTTTCGCACTGCCGAATGTAAGAAGTTAAAAAAATCACTTGATCACATTGTACAATAGTCAACCAAATTTGGCGATCTGGCCATACTTCATATAAGTCAAGAAGTAAAAACTAGATGCTCTGGTGAACGCTGCCCTTCCTCTACTTCAATTGAGCACTCTAGATTAGCTTGAATGCGCGCACGTGGTCGCATAGTATAACATTTTTCTTTGTTTTTACAATGTTCCAGCTATTTCCTAATAATTTTTCATATTTCTATACAAATAAACCCAGTGAAGTCCATGACGAATCGAACGGGATAGGTGTGAAAACTTAAAACCCTTTCGGTATCCAAATAGTCGAGAAAAGTGGGAACAAATTGAAAATCAGATAAAGGGTTTATTTTCGGTTATACACGTAGAAGTTCTGAATCTAGATTTGATTGTTCTTATCCCGTCAAACTCAATTACATCATAGATGAAATCGGGATACACTGCAATTCGACCAGTTTATAAAAGCGTAATGATTTCAAAGTTCCAGTAAAACTCGTACACTAGAATTTTATATTTTGCTGAAATTTCTGAGACAAATAATCTTAGTTTATTATACAGATTATTCTGACTTTGCTTGACTACTGTTAAACCGAATATTTTTGCTCAAAGTTGTAAAACTTGTTAAGTCGACATTGATCTAAAAAATATCGATAAAGTTTACAAGCTATTGATCTATTTCAATAATATTTTCTAAGGTTTCTTCTAGAGAGAAGAACCACTCATACATCTAATGTACGCTGATTCGGATAAAACCATAGTCGTTTGAGTTTGTAAGCCCAATTTGCGGCCTGTGAATACTTCCCTTCCAGAGAACAGTCGGTCCAGAGGACTATATTAAGAACTTGCTACCTGCCCTCTCAGGCGTATTTATACAAGCAATTTCAATAACATAGAAATGATTGAATAAAGTAGGAACTATTTTTTTGAGATGTGCTGGGTCCTTCAAACTGCCCAGGTGATCAGAACTTAAGATGAACAGTTGTAACAGTAGCTCTATTCGCTTTACCATAATATGATAGGTCTTCAAATATATTCAATGAATGTCCTGGAAGACAAACTGACACTATGAGATAATCGTGGGATATTCTATGCCAAACAAACTAACTTAATTTTATATAGCCCATAGAGCTATTGTTACAATTGTAGACCATAACTTTTGAAGGACAGTTTGAATGAACTTAAACTATTACGGTTATCCTTTGACGTCTTAGGACGTTTTAAAATATTAATTGAATTTGTATAAATATTTATCGTAGCCTTGTTTAGCCCAAAAAGCTACGGTTGCTACTGTATATCGGAAGTTCTGAACTCAAGATCAGTTCTCAAGGTATCTCATCATATTCCAAAAGACTCATTTGATTTGGTCAAATACATATTGCTACTTTGCTAAACCAAAACAGCTGGTGATTTTAAGCTACAATTCTAAACTCAAAATCTTCGGCTGTAGATTTTAAGTTTTGAATTCCAGGAAACTTGGGATAACTTAGAACAACAGATGATTATTTCATAATGTCTGTTGTTCTTCCAAAATTTTCGTTACAACTGTTGGCCCTATGTTCTCAATGATAGTTTAGATGACCTAGAACATGTCATATAACTTTGTAATGTTTTTTTACTTTAAGAATATTTATTGAATATGATTGAATATAGAATATGTGTCCCTTGACTCAGCCTATTATGCAACAAGCGATCACATTTTTCATTGTAACTCATAAAGTTTTTAAGCTGTAAGCGAGATTCAATTAGTTATACACTTGCAAAGATAAGTTTGATAAGACATTTGGTAGTATGTATCACTAAAAGTTACACAACTATTTTTATAATGCCATAAACTTTCGGTGGATATGGATTTAATGTCGGTCTAAAAGCATCAAATTGGGTCTATTCGAGGGTGCAACTGCATCCCATTCGATGGATTTATTACTAAATGCAGTCTTTGTACGGTTTTTTTTTTCTAATTTTATGAATTAAGGTAATTTAAGCTGTACCTGATTTACTTAATGCAACATTTCATAAAATAAGCTAAAGTAAAACTGCCTCGAAACACTTAAATCATGTTCATATATGATTTATCAGCCATTCAATAATGAAAACATTATAATTCACTATACAATGATTTTTTCTCTACGATTTGTATTAGGATGAGCCACTTGAATATAAACAACCGCAAATTCATCCATTTCCACTTGCAATTTTACCAACAACAACCTTTTTACTACGTTATTGATACAACAGGACATAGTTGGGAACATACAATAAAATATGTACCCAACATTGGGTCTATGATTTTCTTGTAAAATCATTGTTATTTTAGCTATGTGAACAGTTAGTTTGTAACGTGTAACTATTTTCTGCACATCCAGACTGCATGACTTGCTTTATCGATTCAATTAAGCCAAATTTAGATCACTTGAAATCGTGAAGATAAACTGTTCAGCATAACCAGTGAAATCATGATGCCCCAAAAGTTCAAGAAACCGAAAATTACGCGGAACTTAACAACTACGAGATGATTAATATTGTCTCAATTGCTTTGGATTACATCGATCATGCTAATAGCAACATGATTTTGTTGATTATCGCTAAATTAATGACACATTTAGTACATAGGCCGAATGAAGGAGCTAGGCTAACATTATATCCCCTTACCCTATATTGTTGCTTTGTATTGCTTAAAATTTACTGTTACAACCTTATATCTTGAGTTCTGAACCCTCCGACAGTTTGGATGTCCTAGACCATCCCAAAAATATCTTCTTATGTATTTTTACGTTCGAAAATATTCACTGAATATACTTGAATACGTGACGTTACTTTGTATAGCCCACTGCCCAAAACTACTGTTACTACAGTATATTTCAAGTTACGAACTCCAGGACGGCTTGGATTTTCTAGAGGATCTCAAAGTTATAAAATAATGAGTGTTGCCCTTCCAAAAGATTCATTGAATATGTTTGAATCCCAATATATAGCTCAAAAAACTTTTGTTGCAACGGTAGAGCTTATGTTTTGAACTTAAGTACAGTTTGGAATACCTAGAACATCCCAAGATTGTCGGATTATGTCTGTAAGGCTTCCACACTATTCAATCAATATAAAAACATATTGTCCCTTTACACACTCCACACACCTAATGTTACAACTGTAGATCTTATGTTATGAACTCAAGGGTAGTTTGGATGACCTTGATTATCCCCGTTCATCTCATGGTGTATTTCTTTACGTTCGAAAATATTTACTACATATGGTTTAACACGTAGCGTAATTTTGTATAGCCCAAAAAGCTATAGTTACTACTGTCGATCTTAAGTTCTGAACACAAGGTCAGTTTCGATGACCTAGAACATCATCAAGTTTTCAAATAATGACTGTTGATTCCAAAAGGTTTATGCAATATGTTTGAATACATATCCGAACCTTATACAGCTCTTAAAGCTTCTGTTACAACAGTAGATCTGAAGTTCTGAGCTCTGGTTCATTTTGGATAACCTAGACCATCCAAAAAGATAAAAGCATATTAAACTTTTATCAACGAGAATTTAATAATACGTATGCAAATGTACAATTTTCTGAAACAACGCTTTTCACTATTAATAAGGCATTTATTTTTTCTTCCTGAACTTCTTCAGCAAAATATGTCAGAAGTAATTCTAGCACAGACACAGATGCTGGAAGGCGTTTCGACCATGCGTATAGACCCATCTTCGCAAAAACGAGCTGCGGACCAAGTGTAGGAGGTCGTGGAGAAAAAAAAGTCGCTTGTTTACGTCGCTTCTTTACAAAGAAAAACCCAAAAAGTGACCCTGCGCCGCAGTATTATTCATTATTTGCAAACGGGGGTAATCACTTAGTTAATTTTTACTGTACTTATACAACTTATAAAACAAATGTTTAAGAGATTAAAACATACTTAAATTTGGAAATCACTTTTTAGTCACTATTTGGTCACTATTTGGTCACTATTTTTATTATTTTAGTCACTAAAGTCACTATTATTTATCCTTAAATCCGCTACCAGCCCTGGCATAGCCGGAAGATAGAAGATTTTTTCAAGCGAAGATAGCGAAACCCACGATGAGTACCGGCGGAGATGGCAATGAAAGCGGAGCTGGAGTGCCGGCTGCTGGAAACGGACCGAGTGGACGGATCGAGAGGCTCAAGGGCCGAGAAAATTACGCTACGTGGGCGTTCGCCATGAAAATGACACTCATCCGTGGAGGATTCTGGTGCGCTGTGTCGCCAACTGAAGGCCAGCAAGTCGACGGATAGGTCAGTTTGAGGGCGATGGCCATAATTTGCTTGAGTCTGGAGACGACGAACTACAGTCTGGTCCAGCACGCAAAGGACGCCAAGGAAGCCTGGGGCAAGCTGCGGAATGCATTTCAGGACAACGGTCTAACGCGAAAAATCGGGTTGCTGAGGAAGCTAACGTCGATTCGGTTGGACGAATGTGGCAGTGTGGAATCGTACGTTGACGAGCTGATGTCCACGGCACATAAACTTGCGGGAATCGGTTTCAAGGTCGACGACTCATTGCTGGCTGCGTTGTTGCTGATGGGGCTTCCGGAGCATTATGAACCCATGATAATGGGACTCGCGGCTTTACTGCGTTGACGTCGGACGCGGTGAAGGCTAAAATTTTGCAAGACGTGAAGCTACAGAATGGACCAGAGAACAGCGTTGGAGATGGAGCATTGTATTCAAATCCAAAAGGGAGACGGCGTGGTAGCAACAATGGTGCGGCTAAGAAGGACGACACGTGCCACAATCGCAAGAAGCGAAGGCATTTTGCAGCGAAGTGTTCACAGAAGCAAAACTCTCCAAGAACGTCTGGCAAAGCTTTGTGCAGCGTTTTTGCGATGGGCGAGGTAAGCGATAAGGAGTGGTAAGGAGTGTATCGAATATAAGCTATCCACATACATTTGCGTTGTACGCATGTATTTGTGATGGTTTTTTATGCTCTGAACACTGCATGCTGTGCGTTTGACTATCAGCTTTCTTTTATTTACTTGTTTGTGCGGTTCAAATTCTGCGTTTTCAAAATGTCGCGTATTGAAAAGGAAGTGAAAATTAAGGTTCTGGACACATGGCTAAGTGAGAAGGGTATTACTATGCGAAAATTGGCGAAGCGGTTTGGAATTCATCATGCGAGTGTTAAAACCATCATTAATAAGTTTGGGGAACACTATTTGATGAGATACCATGAAGAGGCAGAAAACCTTCCAACCCAAAACTGGAACAGAAAGTGGTATCTCTAATCATGAAGAACAAATCAATGTCAATACGTGATTTGGCCAAAACAGCAGGAACGAGTGTCGGAATGATCCAGCGTATCAAGAGGTGAAACCACCTGAAGACCTACAAGAAGCAGAAAATCTCGAAACCAGAAGTCCAGAACAGTAGAAGCGAGCCCAAGGGCCCGGACATTGTATTCGCGTCTTTTGCAGCGTCCGGATGCATGCGTTTTGATGGACGATGAGATCTATGTAAAGGAGGACTCAAAAACCCTTCCAGGTCCACAATACTTTACTGCCGTCGTTGGGGAGGATGTGAGCGATGCGGACAGGTCGATTCAAGTGGAGAAATTCGGTCGAAAGGTACTGGTATGGCAAGCAATATGTTCCTGAGATTTGAAGTCAACCATTTTTTACACTACCGGAACTATAAATGCGGAAATCTATCGATCTGAGTGTCTCCAGAAGAGATTGTTGCCTTTATATAAGAAGCATAGTACACCTCCATTGTTTTGGCCGGATTTAGCGTCGGCTCACTATGCCAAAACCACTCTCAATTGGCTTGCGGAAAAGGGTATAGATTTCGTTGAGAAAAATATCAATCCACCAAATTGCCCTCAGCTTCGACCCATCGAACGTTACTGGGCAATCGTTAAGAGGGTCTTCAAAAAGACTGGTAAGGCAGCTGGGAACATGCAGGAGTTCAAAAAAAATTGGGCTCAAGCGTCCAAAAAATGCGATGCAACACTTGTCCGGAACTTGATGAAGAGCATTCCATCCAAAGTTCGAAAATTCGTGAAGGAATAACTTAAATTTCATCCGGTCTTCATTATGTTCAAGTTTAACCTCGTACAATAAAAGATCAATTTTTTGTATGAATAAAAAATCGATTTTCAACATAATTGGAAAGGAAGTTTGTTATACAGTTTTCGATACACTCCTTATTTTGATTCTGGTGCCACGTGCCACATGTCTCGGAGTGGCAATGATTTCGTGAAGCAACAGCATATGGCACACGCGGTGGGAACGGCGTACAACGGTAGTCAGTCGCGAAGGGTCTGGTCAAGCTCGAGCTCAGTAAAGGCCCCATCGAAGTGAAGGAAGTGCTGCAGATGCCGGAACTGGCTACCAATCTCCTTTCAATCAGCAAGATATGTCAGAAGGGACTGACGGAAGTCTTCGATGCAGATACGTGTGAAGTTCGCGAGAACGATGGCAACGTGATCGCATCTGGTACACAGGTAGACGGCCTGTATATATTGAACCGGAAGAACGAGCAGGTGCTACTCACACCGAGCACTGGCATTTGGCACAGACGGCTCGGTCACCTCAATCGTCAAAGCTTACGGAAGCTGGCAGCGATGGCAGACGGCATTGAATTGCAAAACGACGTCATCCCAGAGTGTATCGCTTTTATCGAGGGTAAGCATGCACGTAATCCATTTCCTTCCAGTGGGTTGCGAGCCGAAGGGCTACTGGATTTAGTCCACTCGGACCTGGTTGGGTCCATCAAAGTTCCTTCTCTCGGTGGCAGCCGTTACTTGATGACGTTTATCGACGATGCGAGTCGGAAGGTGTTCGTCTATTTCCTGGAACGGAAAAATGAAGCATTTGAAGCATACACTAAGTTCAAGTCCATGGCCGAACGGCAAACAGAAAGGAAGCTGAAGGTTCTGAGAACGGTCAACGGCACCGAATACGTCAATGCATCCTTTAGAAGCAGCATGGTGAAAGATGGAGTGCGCCACGAAAAGACATGTCCGTACACCCCTAAGCAAAACGGTGCAGCGGAAAGGATGAACCGGACACTCATCAAAACGGCCAGAAGCATGCTGAATGATTCACGCCTGCCGAAGGAATTTTGGGCCGAGGCGGTTTCAACAGCAGCGTACCTCGTCAACAGAAGCCCGACAAGATCACCCGAGACGACACCGGAAGAAGCTTGGACTGGTAAGAAACCCGATTTGCGACATCTGAGGGTTTTCGGGTCGCTAGCTCTTGTCCACGTTCCGAAAGAAAGAAGAAAGAAGTTCGACGCTAAATCTCAGAAAGCAATTTTCGTGGGATATGCCGAAGGTACCAAGGGGTATCGAGTGTACGATCCAATCAAGTGTGATATCCGGATTAGCCGCGATGTAATTGTGGTTCAGGAGGGAGAACCGCAAAGTTTGATCGAGCTTAGCGAGGATGCGCAGCAGATACTGTTCATGGAGCTGTACTCAATCGATGACCCGAATGCAAGTAGCGGACTACCACCGGCTTTAGAACCGATTGCCAGTGGCGGTGATGGTGCGGCGGGAACATGCGACAGCGACTCAAGAGATCCCGAATTTCTGGATGACAGCAACGAGCCTGCGCTACCGTCGCAACTTGATAGACCAGCTGATGAGCAGCAAGGGTTTAAGCGCAGCGACCGGGACCGCCGAATTCCAGGCAAGTATTCCGATTACGTTACGTATAGTTCGTTTTCTTGCGAAATTGTTTCCCCTCAGCCTTCTCCGATGTGTTCCAAGACGACGTTTGATGATCCTCAAAGCTACAACGAGGCGCTCAACGGACCGGATCGCGAGCAGTGGATCGCGGCCATGCGTGAGGAGATTGGAGCTCTGGAGGAGAATGAAACGTGGGAGATGGCCAACCTTCCAAGCGACAGGAAGGCCATTCGAAACAAGTGGGTCTTCAAGACGAAACGAGGACCAACTGGTGACATCGAGCGGTACAAGGTACGTCTGGTCGTGAAGGGATGTTCGCAGCGGCCAGGAATTGATTATGACAAAGTGTATTCCCCGGTGGTACGGTATTTCACTATCCGATACCTTCTGGCTCTTGTTCGGACTTATTTGGCTACACAGATGTCGATTGGGGAGGAGAACCGGATTCCAGGAAATCCACTACAGGATACGTTTTCACGTTCATGGGAGGAGCTGTGTCATGGAACGTCAAACGGCAACGAACAGTTGCGTTGTCCTCATGTGAAGCGGAATACATCGCGCTTTCTCGCACAATCCAGGAAGCACTTTGGTGGCACTATTTCCAGTCACAGATTTTTTGTGTGCTAGGGATTCCCATCCGGTGCGACAACCAATCAGCCATCTGTATCGCACGGAACCAAGGATACAACCCCCGAACGAAGCATCTAGACATCAGGTATCACTTCATTCGAGATGTGCTAGAACAAGGAGTAGTCGAGCTGGGATACGTGAACACGAAGCAGCAACCTGCAGATGGGTTCACAAAAGCCCTGGCGAATCAGAAGCTGGAAGAGAATAAAAAGTTAATTGGATTCGTTGCTTAGGAAGGAGTGTTGTAATCGAAGTAAGCATAGAGCATAAGCAACCAACCTATGCAGCTGTTATGTACTCTGTTATGTATTGTAGTAGCTTAGCAACGCCTAGCAACCACGGCAACGTAGTTTGTACGAAATAAATTCGTTAGTCGTTAGTCAGTCCACCTAACCGGTTGTATAATTATTACTCTGCAATTTTTTTTATTAGATTTGATTGACGAAAGTCATTGATAGACGATAACTAGAATTTGTAAGGTTATCATTTTCCATCGAGTGATTGTGTAAGAAATAACACAAAATAACACATGTGTAAGAAATAACACAATTGTACAACTATGGTTCTAACATTTGAACTTATGTTTTAGATTTCGAAACCCGTACTGTTAACTATTCCTGGAGCTTCCTCCTTAAGAAAAAAAAAACTCACACTTTACTTGTTTACTTTTCAAAAAATAACAAACTGTGCTGTTTTACGTTCAACTATTGCTTGACAACATATACAAAGTTTCTTTTCTACACGGTTTGTTTTTGCACGGCTTATTTTTCAACCCGTGTAAAAAAAACCAAACTAAGATCCATGTAAAAAAACTGCTATAACATGCTTAGTCTTTTGCGATGAAAAACACAATTTTTCTTAACTGTGGAATGGATAGCAAATGGTCAATATGCTCAAGTAGCGGCACCACCACGACTGGATCAAGCTAGGATGAACGCTTTAACACTACAAATAGCAGAAAAAGATAAGAAGATCACAAAACTAGAAGCCGATCTCGAGCACACCTCACACAAACTACTATCGAAGCTTAGCACCATCATCGCACAAAATGAAGAGAAGGATAAACAGATCAAGGAACTTTTGGAACACGTCCGTCAACTTAACGAAAAAATCGCAAAAATTGAAATCACCAACAAAAACATGAGGAAACACAAAGAGAACCGATTCGCAAAGCAGTGAACCAGCTGAACACTCCAATTACAATAAAAAATTGAAGACAAAACGATCAACAACGCAAAGCATGCATGAACAACCACATCGCTCCAATATGTCTCCACCACCAAAGAAACAACCGAACACTAACCGAAGCCCTATCTTAACAAGACTTTCATCAAGCCAAAACAGAGTGGAAAAAGATGCTCCCATTGAAGTAGATCCTCCTATGGAATCTGATCCTTTCGACTCAACCGATTATGGACCAACAACGTTGACGAAGAACTCTACTGCACGGCCGGTTTTAGCACCTCATCTACAAACAGATTGCGTTTCTGTTTCAATGAAAATCAAGCAACAGATCACCACAATCCAAATCAATTCAATTCACACGTCCAACGAACACACATCCGGAATTCTGACTCAGGTCACGTCAGCTATCTTGTGAATCCAACGTTACCGAATCGTTATCGCTATCAAGGAAACCAGATACCTAAGGCTTGCTTCATTTAGAATTGGAACAAACTTTTGCTCATATTGTGGCACTCCTGGTGGACGGATTTGGAAGTTCTTGGCGCCCACGTGTCGGGAATTTTGTCAACTTTACGTATGTATTTTTGACATTCCGCAAATCGACTGAACTTTGTGAACAATCAACATGGAAGCCGAAAGAAGGGAAAAAATTGTGCACAGTTATTTGGAAAATCCATTGTGGTCTGCATCTAGGCTAGCTAAACAGCTGAAATTGCCTAGAAATACCGTATGACGCGTTATCAAACGGTATAAGGAAACATTGACGACGATTCGGAAGCCTCAAGCCAATCGTCGGAGTGGAACTGTCGACCGGAAACTGCGTGGTAAGATTTTGAAGACGATTAAGAGGAATCCCAATCTGTCGGACCGTGATTTGGCCAGAAAATAGTACCGTGAGGAGAACTCGACTCCGGGAAGGAATCAAGTCGTATCGAGCTAGCAAACAGCCAAATCGGACCATAAAACAGAATAGTGTGGCCAAAATCCGTGCTCGGAAGCTATACGACCAGGTGCTGACCAAGTTCGACGGGTGTCCAAATAAGACAATGACGTCGGAACTATACCAAAAAGAGTGTCTCCAAAAACGAATTTTGCCGTTCATTTGATCCCACGACCATCCCGTAATGTTTTGGCCAGATTTGGCAAGCTGTCATTACAGCAAAGTCGTTCAAGAATGGTATGCAGAGAAAGGGGTCCAGGTTGTTCAGAAAAATCTTAACCCACCCAACTGCCCCCAGTTCCGCCCTATTGAGAAATACTGGGCAATCATGAAGAGGAGACTCAAGGCAAAGGGAAAGGTTGTCAAAGACATCAATCAGATGAAGACCTGGTGGAATAAGATAGCTTAAAGGATGGACGAAGAAGATGTGCGCCGCCTAATGAGCCGTGTTACTGGAAGAATTCCTTCGAAACCGTGACAAATAATTTTATCCGTATTTTTTCTTAAAAGTATGAAGAAAACGCTACATTTGTATAAAATAATATCTTGAATTCAATATTAAATAATTGCAATACAGGCATCATGTGGCAGTTATGATTGTTACTTCACAGAAATAAATAATTAATTTTAACAAGCGCGTAAAATTTCCCCTCGTGTAATTCCAAGCCAAAGGAGCGTAATCAACGATATTGTATGGAATCTTTCATACGACAGGCTAGATTTAGGCGTTATCTGGCTTAAATTTACATGAAATATCCCATTATTTTCTGCCAAATCTAGCATTCCCTGTATGTGCATTAGATAACGCAGAAAATTCAGAAAGTGTTTCATTTTATCTGTGTGCTGTACAGATCATTCACACGGGATGGGGTCCATAAACCCCAGGCAAAGCCTTGCACCAGCCCCGACCTCAGATGTTCCTAGTTTCTGGATTGAGCCTGTGGCGGCAGCTGCTGCAGGGCACTTGTCTGCTCTACAGGCAAGTACTCGCTACCTCCTCCCCCAAAGTGCAAATGATACCCAAATACCACCACTGCTAATAACATTCAACCACCACAAGTCGACTCTACATCTTCCATTACTTCCGGACACAACAATCAAACTTTCGCTCTATAATGGAACGTTTGAAGTGTTTGGCGAAACTATTAAGAATTTTGCAAAATAGTGGATTATAACAATCCTATAGCAATTTGTCTGCAGGAGATGATGACGAAGAATACGAACGGCCTCATCAATAACAGCTACGAGTGGATGATTCGCAGCAGACCCGAAAGCATGGGTAACGGAATCACCAGACGCGGCATTCGAAAAGATATTCCGCATAAGTTCATCAGCGTGTCCTCCAGTCTGCACGTATGTATCGCTAGAATAAGAAAACCTTGGGATCTAACAATTGTATCGATCTACATACCCCATGCCACTAAAAGTCAGGAATTAGGTAGTAAATTAACTGATCCATTACAAACCATAGAGCCACCATTCCTATTCTGTGGTGACTTCAATGCTTCGCACGAAGTATGGGGCAGTGCCAATTCCAACAGTCGTGGGCGATTTTTCTTAGAGTGGGCAGTAGATAACAACCTCGTAGCTCTTAATACTGGCTCTCCGACCCATTACCAAGCAAATTCAGGATCCTTCTCGGTTATCGACCTTACATTTGTGTCAAATCCTCTCGCATCCAAATTTTCTTGGATATGTGATGATGATCTGCACAACAGCGACCACTTTCCTATACTTGTTTGTATAAACGATCCGCTCCCAACCATCCTATCACCGAAAAGATGGATCTATAAGAACGCTGATTGGGGACTGTTGAAACACTAGTCGCTATAAAAAGCTCACCAAATGTTAAGGCAACCATTGAAGAAGTAACTCAAGCCATTTATGAGGCAAAGATGATCGAAGAAGCGAAAAGAAGCTCTTGGATCAGCTTCCAAGAAATATTTACAGAAAAATCAAGCTCCTCCCAACTTTGGCAAAACTTTAATAAATTGACGGGTAAACAAAAAGGGAAAACGCCAGGACTAACCATCGACGGCGAATATTGCTCCGACCCATCAAAAATAGCGGACAGCTTCGCCGACTTTTTTGCGAGCACTTGCTCTACGTCAGATTACTCCGGAGAATTCCTCAGAAACAAAGAAGAATGAGAGCGATCACACCTCACACTCGAATCGGACACTGTCTCAGCGATCGACAAAAAGTTCACCATTCAGGAGCTATTCCATGCCCTTGAAAGCGCAAATGGTACTTCAGCCGGACCCGACAATGTTGGGTATCCCATGATAAAACATCTTCCTTTTCACTGCAAGGTAACACTGTTGGATGCTTTCAACCATGTATGGGAAACCAGCAATATACCATCCACATGGAAAGAAAGTATCATTGTACCTATTCCTAAACCTCAAGAGAAAACACTAGCTTCCGTCCGATCTCCCTAACCAGCTGCGTTGCCAAAACAATGGAGAAGATGGTAAACCGCCACCTAATGAACCATTTAGAACTCAACGGAACACACTAAGGAGTGTATCGAAAAGTAGTTATAAACTTCCAAATAATAAAATAGGCATGAAAACATGGTTAAAATTAACATACTATTTCAGTTTATTATAGCTTAACATGTTTACAAAAGATCCAAACGGAAAAACTAGTCATCATGTTCATTTCTGTAGAATGCCCGTACCTTTGATTTGACACCTGCCATCAAATTCTGCACAGTGACCTTTGTGCACTTCCTGGATGCCGCTGCCCAATTTTTCTTAAAATCGGTCATGTTTTGGGACACTGTACCATCCTTCTTAAATATACGCTTGACTATTGCCCAATAGCGTTCGATCGGTCGCAACTGGGGACAGTTTTGTGGGTTGATGTCTTTTTCTACGAACTTGATGTTATTCTCCGTCAGCCACTGTAGAGTGGATTTGGCGTAATGTGCCGATGCCAAATCTGGCCAGAAGAGAGGAGGGGACTGGTGCTTTCTATACAATGGTAGCAACCTGTTCTTCAAACATTCCTTTTGATAAATCTCAGCATTTATAGTTCCTTTTGTATAGAAAATTGAAGAACGCAAGCCACATGTGCAAATAGCTTGCCAAATGAGCACCTTCTGACCGAATTTCTCCATCGCAACAGTCGTATCTGCGGTTGGCACACGTTCCCCAACAGATTTAGTATAAAACTGCGGCCCCGGTAGCGTTCTTGAATCTTCTTTAACGTATGTTTCGTCATCCATCAAAATGCACTGGTCGACATTGTCCAAAATGCAGCTGTACAGCTTTCGAGCCCTGGTTTTGGCACGAGACTTTTGTTCCGGAGTTTGTTTGGGCACTTTCTGCTTTTTGTACGTCTTCAAGTCATTCCTGCGCTTGATTCGTTGAATGATTCCGATGCTGGTCCTGAACTTCTTGGCTAGATCGCGAGTAGAGGCAGATTTGTTCCGTTGAATATAATCCACAACTTTTTGGTCCAAATCGAGGTTGCTGGAGCCGGGTTTCCGGCCACTTCTTGGTAAATCCTTGAGGGAGCACTCCTTACCAAACTTTTCGATGATGCGTTTTACACTTGCCGGGTGAACATTTACTCTTTTCGCAATCTGGTTGTAAGTAACACCCTTTTCGGTGCACCAAGTGTGCAGAATTTTCTTTTTAGTCTCAAATTCAATTCGCGACATTTTGAATACAACTTTATCAACGGAAATGAATGAACCGAATAATCATTTTTGACATGTAAACAAAGCAAATGGCGCTTACACGCTAAAAATATATACAGTAGTTTATGCGTAATAACGCATCGAATGTTTATAACTACTTTTCGATACACTCCTTACAGTTTGCATTTCGTAGAGGGAAAGGCACAACCAACTATCTAGCGCATCTAGACGAAACTATAACCGAAGCGCCAATAATCGAGAACACTGTGATATAGTCACTCTAGACATCCAAAAGGCTTACGATCGTGTATAGCACCGACACATCATTGAATCAGTCATTAGTAGCGACCTCGGAACGAAGATGAATAATTTTATACACAACTTTTTGCAAAATCGATCAGCGAGGATAAGCTTTACATGAGCTTTATCGATATCAGCACGACTCGAAAACGGTGTCCCACAAAGCTCAGTACTCTCAGTTTCACTTTTTCTTCTGGCCATGAATTCTCTGTTCACCGTTGTGCCGAAAAATGTTCAAGTGCTGCTATATGCTGCTATATGAAGCCGTGGAAATTATCGGGAAATGGGCTACCAATATTGGTTTTCTATTGTTACCCCACAAAATCATCAACCATGCATTGTTGCAAGCTAAAGCGACATCGTAACTGGCACTTGGAGGGGGCCAAATTGTATCTTCAAGGTAATGAACTCACTAGACCGAAAACAACTAGAATCTTCGGAGTCATCTTCGACCGAAAATGCAGCTTCAATCAGCACATAAAACAACTGAAGGAAGACTGTCGGAGTCTTTTGAACTAAATCTTTTGAAAGCTATTTCAAGAAAAGCAGCCTGCAAAATACTTCTGTATATTGGAAATGCCATTGTAACATCCAAGCTGATTTACGGTCTGGAAGTACTACGTAGAGAGAATATCGAGAAACTAGCACCAACATATAACCCAATTATATGGATTGCTTCAAGTGCTTTACGAACAACCCCCATAATTTCAATAGTCATTGAAACCGGATGCCTTCCTTTCGAACATTTAGTTACAATGGATATTGTAAAAAAAGCTAGCGCAATACTGGAAAAATCCGCTTAAGAATTCAATCACCTGTGGAAAAAAGCCAATAATTTATTCCAAAACCTTGTGGGCATTGAACTTCCAAAGTTATGCAAAGTGGCAGCAATGCATGACAGAGCATGGAATCAAATGGGTCCTAAAATTGATTGGTCAATCAGATCTAAATTTAGAGTCCGACAACCTCCCCAACTAGCACTTGGTGTATTTAGACAGCTGGTCGAAGACAAATACCAAGAATTTGATCACTGGTATACTGATGAATCACTCGCTGAAGAAAAAGTTGGGTAGGGAATAATCGGGCCTAGCACCAGAATTAAAGCCAGTTTACCCAACCCGTGTTTAGTTTTTACGGCGGAGGCAAAAGCACTTGCTGAAGCAGTTGAGTATACGAATGATAAAGCAGTAATTTTCAGTGACTCTTCGAGCTGTCTGGCAGCTCTGGAGTCTGGAAGATCCAAAAATTATTACATTCAGCGCACTGAGATTGCAGCCAAAGGAAAAGACGTTCGATTTTGTTGGATACCAGGACATACAGGAATTCCGGGCAATTACAGAGCCGATGATGCAGCACGATACGAAATAAACCAGCCAACAACTATTACGACTGTCCCAAGACAAGATATTGTTAAATGGACGAAACGAGAAGTTTGGAAAACACACCAACAACTATGGAACCAAACCAGTAGGAACACATTAAAAATTGTAAAACCAAAAGTAGATAAGCTCATAAACAGAAACGACAAAAAAGAACATATAGTATTAACTAGACTACGATTAGGACACGCTTGGTTCACAAAGAAACACTTATTCGAGAAGAAACCTCCTGAAATGTGTACAGTTTGCAATCGAAAAATAACAGTTCACCACGTGCTTGCTGCTTGCCCGCTGTATAACACTACTAGATTAGAATTAGGAATTAGCAACCAATTATATCAAATTCTTTCCAACGAACGAAATGGAGAAGACAAAGTTATACAATTTTCGAAGAAAATAGGCATGTACAATAGTATATAAGATATAGTAAAATATAAAAATCAATAAATTCGCAATAGAGACGAATGCCTCTTCAGGGTAAAGTCTCTTTAAACAAAACAAAAATAAGATAGAAAGTTCTAGTTTGCGGGAAAGTTGTTCAGAAGGTCAAAGAAATTCGAAAGGTGAACCGTTTTGTTTTATATTTTATATTTATTTGTCGTCAATCAAAGTAGACCAATTCTATTACATGATACACTTAATGTCTATTTATCCATACCAGGTTAGCTGGGTAAACTTCTAAAGAAAACTTTTTTAAGCGTTACATCAATTGTTTCGCAATATTTGTTATAACAGGACATCATTCTATTTAGTGGCCGATTATTGGCATAATTAGTTCTGTGATTGTCAATATAAAACAAATGTCTATTTCTAAGAATACGAGTGGGAGTATAAAAATTTAGGTTTTCTAATATATCTGTAGTATTCACTCTTTGTGCAATAACGTCGTTTATAAAAGCTATCATTGCAAACTCTCTTCGTTTTTTAAGTTCGTCTGAATTTATCAACATGCATCGTGAAACAAAGGATGGTAGCGGTAAAGTCGTCCAACTTTATTTACGTAGAGCAAACAATAAAAACTGTTTTTGGACTGATTCAATACGGTTTGCATGAGTACCATGATATGGAGCCCAAACTTTACTACAATATTCAAGAAAGGGTCTCACATTGATTGTGTATGGATCTTTAAAGTGAAAGATAAATCGTTTAATAAACCCTAGCATGTTGTTTGCCTTATGTATAATGTTATTGTAGTGATCAACAAACGTTAATTGTGTTTCAAGTGTAATACCTAAGTCTCTAACTTCATTGCATCTTTGAACTGTGTTCTGGCCTATAGTTATTGCTTCTTGTCTTATAACGTGTTTTCTTGTGATATAGAATTGCATTTTTTCACGTTAAGCTCAAGCAAATTTTTTGAACACCAGTTGTGAAAATTATTAATTTCATTCTGAAATACTACAAGATCAGATGATTTACATATTTCTAGATAAAGTTTCATATCTTCTGCATATATTGAAACGTTAAGTCGGCTTAAAACGTGGTCTACATCGTAGAATACAAATCATAACAATTGGAGTATGTATAATTAGCCAAAAGCTATAACATTTAATTATTCTGCTTCTGAAAAAAATTAACGATAAATTAATTCAACTGACTTGAAATGACTATGCACAGCATAGCTTCGACATTTTTCTCAAACTCCGAATCACTTTCATTTAAGCATGACGCTTCCAACAACTTTCAGGTTCTTACGGCTGACGGAAGTTCAATTGCTGCTTTGATTTGAAGGCACTTGAACAATTTATAACAGCCATGATTTCCAAAATTGACTTCGGTGCGTGAAGCAGTTTGAGAATTGTACACTTCTCATCAGAGTAATTATGACTAGTTTAAGTGTTGAAGAATATAATCATGAAAAAATGCCTGCCTAAAAAAGAAAGCCCAGCAAGAAGCATTCACCGCAAATTCGCCCTCATTAAGCTCCCATCTCAAATTACAGCGAAATGACATTAAACCTCGGTCTAGTGGAAGTCAGCACTTTTACGCTAGAAAGCTTTTTTGTCCTTCCTCAGCTTTTGAGTGATATTCCGACGACAAATAGGGCAAAATGAACTTTCAAAACAAGCTACCAGCGAGCGGAACAGGCTCCAGCTATGCGAAACGACGAGAGAAGAAATTATTCTGCAAAATAGTGTCCACCTCAGCTGCACTCATTACTGTCCAACCGTTATTTTTTTCCATTTTTTTTTCGTTTAAGCTGCAGTGTGGTGACAGTCCAGCGTTGTTTTAGCTGTAATATAGCAGTTACTGGGAAAGAGCACCCATGGCGAAGAGAATGGAAAAAAAAAGAAGTGAAACATAAAATGCACATTAATTGCATTTTGTCGTTCAGCCTCCGAGCGATTGCATCGTTACTGTAATTTTGCATAGGGTTGTGAGCGTTGTTGGTCCATTGATAAATCTATTCATCTAAACCGTTGGTTAAGTTTTTCGATTCCAGAGCTACAATTATATATCTTAACGTGTGAAATTCACATGAAGTGTTTCAATGTGTTTTCGGTCAAACGGAATCAGTAGGCCATGTTTCGAAATTATTGCGGGTGTCATAGGGGAGAACAGTACAAAACGCACTGGTGGGGTAGAATGACCCACTCAAT
Source organism: Aedes japonicus (assembly GCA_034211315.2). Lineage (NCBI taxonomy): Eukaryota > Metazoa > Arthropoda > Insecta > Diptera > Culicidae > Aedes > Aedes japonicus. Next base: position 83,580 of record JASCZW010006739.1, read on the forward strand.
AAGCATGCTGAAATCTTTAAAACTATAGCTTTAATGGGATGCAACTATATCAATTCTTAAATAAAACAGAATAACTGATAATTTTGTAGTATTATACAACAAGGCACTAAATACACCAAAATATGATCAAAATTGAAGAAACTGTCCCGACTGTACCTCACATGTAAATAATAGAGTTAATCAAATAAGTTTTTACCACGCGTTAATATCCATGGTTTGTAATAATTTCACTTCACATCTATTGCCTACCACAAAACTTCAAGATAGTATCAAAACTTCACTATAATTCAACGTATTTTCAGAATATTTAGACAAAACCATGCCAAACTAAAACCGGGACAGAACGCACCGTGGCGTTATGTATACGCCCAGCAAACCAGCAATCGTATATGGATGTCCATTTCAAATTGTGTATACATCCATACAAAATCGGAATCGTATAACGATTATTCAGAGATTGTAATGAATTGAATATAGATTACATATAATGTGAACTTACGATTCATTTGCAATGCTTCTTCAAATTGTTTATGTGTCCTTGTAATCACCAAACAAAAATCGTAAATCAGACATCAACTTTGACAGTTGTATATGAGTCTATTTATAATTGAATATAAGGTTCAAGTTTTGTACCAATGGATCTCAAGTGTACAAACATCGCTATCACAAAATTTAGACATTTTCTCGTAAAAAACCGTCAAAACATGAACACTTTTGTTTTAAAAAATAAGCTAACACGTATCCGTAAAAGTGGTACTTACAGT